>PVIJ01006194.1:70235-94972 GCA_004024925.1 Scalopus aquaticus
GCCCCCCCCCCCCCCGCGCCCCGGCTCCCAAAGGACACCCCGGGCCTGTCCTCTGGAGAGGATCTTGCCCCCTTCTCTTCCCTGTGCTCTGCTGGCCCCGCGGATGTCGCTGGCACGTGTGGGCGCTGACCCTGGGGCTGCTCCCTGAGCCCCCTGAAGCAGCTGTGGCTCGGGCTCCTCCCAGTCAGCATTCCACTCGGGCCGCCGCCCAACTCCGAAGGCCAGAGGGGAGTGCCCCGTCTTCCCAGGTCAGCGCATGGAGCCAGACCGACGCCTGGGCCGCCCCTGCTTCGTTCTCCATCTGCTGCCTTCAGCAGTGCAGCCCGCCCGAGGTCGGCAGCCTCCTCCGGGCAGCCTGGCGAGCTGCCGCGAGAGCTGGTCCTGTACTGTGCTCTCAGGGTGGATTGTGAGGGTCTGCAGTGCTTTGGGAGACCCCAGGAGGAGCAGGGTGGGAAGAAAGGGCGCATGTCGTTGGAGTGTGGCCTCACTCTTTTGGGGGTAAAAAGCGAAGCTGTTTTGGCTCCCCCTCGTGGCTACCAAGCCCCTGGGTCCAGGCAGTAACTAAGGAACTAAGGAGGAAAGCCAGGGCTGGCCTCAGGGATTATGGGAGTCGATTCCAGGTTAAAACTTTGTATTTTTGTTCCTTTGGTTGACGATGTTGGCATAAATCCCAAAAGCTTTCCCAAAGTTTGGAACCCAGTTATTTTGCTTGAGGAATTCCAGCGGTGACCACTGGGTGGCACTAATGGCACATTGAATTTGGAGGTTTTAGTAAGGTTTCAGGGGAGAGGCATGACCCGGGAAGGAGAGCAGGCCCTAGAGTTTTCGCTTGATCTGCATCTTCTCTGCAAGACCTGGTTTTCACTTTGGGTCTAGGCAACTGGCATGGTGGTAAACACTGGACTCTGGCAGGGGTGTGCTCCAGAGCTGAGGCGACTGCAGGGGTGGGCCCCTTTTACCTACCTGGCCCAGACCTGCTGCCTGGCTGCTGATGGCAGCAGTCTGTCCCCCGCAGAGCTGTCTGGGCTGCCTCTGCCCCAGCCCCTCCTACTGCACTCAGGGCTCGGCAGCCCCTAGCTGGTGAGTAAGTGACACCAGACTCAGCTGACAAAGGGCGGCTGAAGGCTGACAAGGGGACACAGGTTCCCGGAGGCCTGCCTGGAAGGGGTGGTGTTGAGAGCTGTGTGGCTCACGGTGGCTGCTGCAACTAGAGATTAAATGAAACAAGCTGGTAAGGGGACCTGCTGGGATCCTCCCTTGTGGCCCTGGCATCCCAGACGACGAGCCCACCTTGCGAGGCTCCTCAGCCTCAGGAAATGCAGCCTCGGCGCCTTTAAGAGACCTGGGCAGGCAGGAAAAGAATTTCAGTTTCAATCTGGCTTCTAAATTTGGAGTTTTGGGAAGGGAGGGATCAGATTTCAGCTGGAAGGGAAGGAGCTGACAGGAAGGCGCTGCGCAGAGCCTCCCCCACCCCCATCCCCCTCAGTTACTGACAGAGGAACCATTTACAAAAGGCCGATTCTCTGGGGAGTGGAGAGGCAGGAACGCAGCGTCTGTGAGTAATTTCCTGCTCAATATGGCTGCTCTGACTCACACGATTCCCCTGGGGTCGCTGCGGGACTGCAGCCTGCTCGCTCCATCTCGCTCTTTCTCTTCTCCCTTTGTGGCTAGAATGAGCTAGTTTTTTTTTTGTTTTCTCGCCTCCGATTCCTTTTTTGCCCCTCTTCTGTGTTCCTTTGCCAGAGTTGCCAAGTCTCTTCTGAAGGACTTGGGGAGACCTTCGTGTACTGACGCCTGGGGTTGGGGCTGCCCTTCTGCAGAAATAGCCTCTCTGGCCTTTCTGTGGGGAAGGCCGGGGCCCCTGGGTGCGGAGCCAGGCTCTCACCCTGGCTAGTGGGCTGGAGAGGCCCTCTGGGCCCCTCCTGCCCTCCAGTGGGAGAAGCTGGCCTAGGACGCAGAGCCTTTGGGTTCCCAGTGTCCATCTGCCGGCCCAGGCCAAGGAGCCCTTGTGCAAAGGCCTCTGAGCTGCTGTGGGATGGAGCCTGCAGGCGCCTCCTGGGTCCTCTGTTCCAGGGGCCTTGTCCAGAAGGAAGCTCTGGCGGCCCTGGACACTCCTCGCCCTCTGGCAGGAGAGGGCTGGAGCCCCTGGCCGGAGCTGGGGAAGGGGCCGGGTGAGGGGGCGGGGAGCTGGGGGTGGGGTCTCTTGGGTGAACTGTTGGACCGAAAGCTCCAGCCGCTCCAGCCGCTGGTGGCTGCTCTCCTGGAGGAGGGGAAGGGCCCTGGTGAGGGGCCAGGCCCAGGAGAGCCCTGTGTGGGGCAGGCGGGGTCTTCCCTTGGCCCGCCCCCTTGGGAGGTGGCCTCGCTACTGGAGGAAGGATCCTGTGTCCTTGCTTTTGAACCTGGGGTTGAGACAGGCTTTTTGGGGGACTTGGGGCAGAGAGGAAGATGATGGGGGTAAAATGGCAGGTTTTTTGACTAAAATCTCAAGTTTTGTAAGAGTTGCCCTCGCAGGAGAAGCGAGAGGCCTGCGGGAAAGGGGTGCCAGGTGAGTCACAGCCCAACGATGGGGAGTTCTGTGCTCCTGGCACCGGGTCCTGGGCTGTCCCATCTGGAGAGAGGGCTTTGGGTTCTTCCTTTCTCCCTGGGACAGTTCTCCAGCCCCACCTCCACCCAGCCTCCTCTGGAACCTTCCACCCACTCAGAGTCCAAGTCTCTGCTTCCTTGCCAGCTCAGTCTCTGTTCTTCAGACTCCCGAAGCGTGGGACTCAGGGTGCTGAACCCCTTTCCCCAGTTCATTAGCAGAGCCCAGGCAGTGTCGAGGGGACCGTGAGCTGCCTGTCAGTACGACAAGCGCTGCCCTCGCACTGCTTCCTGTCTGCGCTGCGGTTCCTGAAGTCATGGGGACTTCACTGGGCTCAAAGCGCAGCGTCTCCCTTGCTTCCCGGAGGGTCAGAGGCCAGAGGAGGGACGGCGATGGCGCTGCCCTGCTCCCGCGTGCCCTGGCCGCACGGCTGCCGCGGCTTCCCCACTTCTGGGCTGGGCCAGCTGCCTCTCTGACCCCTGTGCCTCCTTCCCTCCCTCTCCCCGGCTTGGCTCAGCTCTTCCAGCTCTGCCCGAGGCAGAGGCAGGTGCGGGCCAAGTGCCCGTGGCAGAGCCCACCCTGCATGTGGGGCTGGGCCACGGAGGGTGGCTGGCGAGGTCGGGGTACAGGCTGCTGCTCTCCATGTGAGTGGGAAGGGTCCCCTATTGGCAGCATGCTCTGTGGCTCCAGGGAGTGGGTGGGCGCTGCAACCCGAGTTTGGGTGGAGATTTTTTTTTTAAATTATTTGTGCATACAAGCTGGGGTGTAGGCCAGAGGTGTGGGGGGTGAGAGGGTTCACCAGAGACAGAGTGGGGAGCAGGACAGGCAGATGGTCGGAAACACACTGCTGAGGGGAGCAGGGGCGAGGCAGGAGAGGTCTGCTGCGCCATGTGGGAATCTCCCTGGCCGGGCATCGGACTCACGCTGCAGCTGTGCTTAACCAGCCGTGCCACCAGGGAGGCCCCAAGGTGGAGATTTTATTTTCCCGAGGCTGCTGGATTTGGTCAGCACTGGGCATCAGGCCCCTTTTGAGTGGAAGAATGAGGGTGATTTTGGGGGTTATCATCTTACGGGTCGTCTTAGGCGAGTGGGCCTGTGTGTGTGCACGTGGCCCATAGGCAGATCCCGTGGCCCGGACCTCAGGTGCGCGCCTGCGTGCTTGTGCGTGCCCTCGCTGCAGGGGAGCGGGGCACGTCCCGGACCGGCCTCTCTCTTCCAGATGAAGACGGGCCCCTTTGCAGAGCACTCCAACCAGCTGTGGAACATCAGCGCCGTCCCGTCCTGGTCCAAAGTCAACCAGGGTCTCATCCGCATGTACAAGGCCGAGGTGAGCGGCGCTGCCGGTGCGCTTTGTCCTGGGCCTACTGTTCTCCCCACCTCCACTTTGCTGTTTTGCTCAGAACCTGGGGCCAGCCCCCCCCCCGCCCCCGCCACATTTGAGAATCTCTGTGGGATGGACAGTCAAAAAGGACCGAGGCCCAGCTCTGCCCTGTGCCCGAGGCTAGGCCCTGCTGCTCGGAGGTCTCTGTCGCACCTGGCCAGAGGCTGTGACGGCCATCTCCTATGGGGGCAGGAGGATGCCGCGTGTTTGAGGGGGTCTGTGCTTCGGCGGCATTCTCCAGCCTGGTGGGCTTCAGCTTTGGTGGGTCTGATCGACGGGCAGGTGGGAGGTGGCGGGTGGTCGGGCTGGCATTGCTGGTGACTGCTCATGGTACTTCCTACCCAGACCCCAGGGCAGGCGAGGTGGTGCCTCCCCAGCTCCCCCTGCGGGACATGCTGAGCTGGCTCCTGGGGGTGCTGCCACTTAGCCTCCCCCGTCCTCCCATTCGCTGTTTCTCCTGCTTAGAGAGGAGACATTTTCTCTCCACCCTTCCATTCCTCAGGCTCCCCCATGTCTTGGGCAGCTTGACCTTGACCGTGTCCTGGATGCGCAGTCCCTCACCTCAGCCGCTGGGCCCCTGAGTCCCCTCTTCCCCCCGCAGGCTGACAGCTCAGGCATCGCACAGTCCTACGGGTGCCCATCTCTCGGCTGCCCTTTGGCACCCTCAGAGGCGGGAGGTTCTCTGAGGTTGCTTCCTTACACCCAGGGCTCACCCGCCCCCATTAGGGCCGGGAGGAAAGGGCGCTGGAGCCCGGGCAGCTGTGGTAGCAGAGGCTGCCGTGGCTGCCCTCTGCGTGCCCTGAAGGGGTTAAAGCGCTGGAGCCCACTGGCCTGGCCTCATCTCCCCTGCGCCCCTCCCCCACCCTCCCCTGCCTCTGGACCTCACATCCTGTGTTTAGCTTCCAGCCCACATACCTCTCTAATCTGAGAGGAGGGTGCTTCGGCTGGGCCTGGGCCTGGGCGCAGGCTCTTCCGCTCTTCCGGGCAGCAGGCCTGCGTGCTGGCTCTTCCCGGCCTGGAGGGCGCCCGGGCCGCTGCCCTCGCCCGCTGTCCTGACGCTCCACCCTTACCTCTGTCCTCCTGCTGAGCCCTCTCCCCGCCGGGGGCTGTCTGCAGCCTGTGGGGGCTGGACTGTGCCCCCAGCCCCCAGCCGCCACAGCAGGACTCTGGGCCTTGCCTGTTTGGGGTGGTAGCTGCGGTCCTTCCTCACGCCTCCTCCTGAGTGACTCAACTTACCTGGGCTGGTCCCCTAGGGCAGAACAGGGCCCTGCCCTGCCCCCTGCCTGCCCCTTGCAGAGGCCAAGAACTCCTGGCTGATAGGACGGGGAGGAGCAGATTAAGATTCAAAATGGTGACCCAAGCCTAGTGGCCCACCGGGCAGCCCTGTCCGGCTCCTGCAGAGCTGGGGCAGAGGACTGAGGACCCCCAGCCCGGAGCGCGGTAACAAAGCGCCCTTCCGGCTTCGGGAAATTCCAGCTCGGCCTGCACGCAGGCGCAGTGTGCGCGTGCAGCCCTGCCCGGTGCTGTGGTGGCCAGACCTCTTTGTAGGACAAGGCGGGAACTCGCCCACTGGTTTGGAAACACCAGGTCTCTCTGGCCCTGGCCCTCACTCTCGGTGGCTGTCTTTGCGCCGGGGTCTGCAGGCTCGCCGTGCCCTGTGGCTCTGAGGACAGGCTTGCTGTGCCCAGCCAGCTCTCAGTCGGTTGGGAGGGCCTTCGCCCCGAGTGGTCTTGAGGTCCAAAAGGGGGCTAGTGAGACCGGGGTTCTCAGCCAGAGTTGCCTTCGGGAGGGGAGTCGGCATGAGGCGGCTCAGGACTCGGCCAACCTTCTTTCTCCAACTCTGCCCTGCCTTTCCTGCACTGGAGAACCAACCACATGTTTTCTGTGCCCGCGTGGTGGCAGTGCCTGTTTCCTGAGGGGTCACGGCCCTGGTGCGCCCTTCAGAGGGGCTTGTCAGGGCCGAGAGAGCTCCTTGTCCCCCTGATGTCACTGGGACAAAGGGGGGCCCGGGCCTCCACCCGAAGGTCTGTGCCAGTGTGGGGGGGTGGGAGGGCAGAGAAGGGTTCTGGGGCACAGTTAGCTGGGAGAAAGGCCTGATCCCAGGCTCCCTTCTACTGAGGCCCCAGTCTTGGCCCTCCTCAGCCCCCAGCTTCTCCTGTGGCCCTGGAAGCAGGGGCCAGAAAACCACCCGCCCCTCCCCCTAAGCCTCTCTTGTCTTTGTGGCTTCTCATGAATGAGAGCTAGAAGCAGGTTGACCTTTGACTCTTTCTGGAATTCCAGGACCCTGGGGGCCCCCCTTTTCAAACTCCCACCACTTCCTCCATGACATAAGCACAATGGCAGCTGCCTTTGCCTCTGGCCTGGATCTCCTCCTCCCTCCAGGGACCACCCTCCCCCCACTTGCAGCTCCCCACTTTCTCTGCCTGGACCCAGGAGCCTGACTGGCCTGGAGTCCTGGTCCCACACTGAGCCTGGTTTCCCATCGCCACCCACAGGGAGATCCTCCTTCGCCTGCTCCCCTCCTGGCTGCCCTGAGGCCCTGCGGCCCCTCACCCTGACACACGCACAGTAGCGGAGACCTCCTTTCTGCTCCCCGCCAGAGTGGGGCTTACTGTCTCAGGGCCCCAAGTCTGGCTCCTGCGCAGCACTTCTGGTAGTTTCTGTGGTTGAAGGTATGAGGAGGCCGGTCCTCATAGACCCTGGCCTGCGGCCAGGAGCGCCCGCCCGGGACCAGGGCTCCTGTGGTAGGCCCGCTGGGGCTGTGCGGAGGGGCCAGGAGCAGCCTCTGCACGGCAGGGCTCCTGGGCCAGAGCCCGGGATGCGCCCGGGATGCGCCCGGCTGGGCTGGGTACAGGGCGTGGGCCCACCCTGCTCAGTGCGCTGGGCCTGCCCTGTGCACAGAACTGCTGGGAGTTGCCCAGGGCCGGGGGACCAGCCTGTTTCATTGTCTCATTTGGAAGTGCCGGGATGCTGCGTTCAGTGCAGAGAGCTGCAAAGTGGAGACAACAGCCTTGGTCCCTGCTGAAAGGGTGTCCAAATGTCCCCACACCTCTTCTTCGGGGCTGGGGCCTGGGCTGCGGCCCTGGTCTGGAGGGTTCTTTCACCTCTGAACCCAGCCTCCTCTCTGGGCCAAGACAGGTCCCTTGGCTGCCGGTCTTCTTGGCTTCGCCCTGTGGGACTGGGCCGCCTTCTCCCCTCCCCGCCTCCCCATTACTCGGTAGGTCTGATCATTGTGGAGTGAGGGTCTTTGGGTGGGAGGGCGTGGTCAGGACTGGCTAGGAAGGCCTGGGGGCCGCTGAGATGAGGCCGCTTCCTGGGCCAGGCTTCCGGAGTGGCCGGGGTCCCTGGGAGGCCTGAGTGCCCGGCAGGCCTGGCTGGGTGCGGCTCCGCCCTCACCTCTGCTCTCCTCCCTCCTCACAGTGCCTGGAGAAGTTCCCGGTGATCCAGCACTTCAAGTTCGGGAGTCTGCTGCCCATCCGCCCCGTCACCGCGTGCTAGGGCCCGGCCAGGCCCCCGGCTGCCCCCCGGCCGCCACCTCGCCCCTCCCGCTGTTCTTTCTGTTTGATGAGAAGCTGTTTACTGGGGTGGGTGCTGAGCGTGGGGTGGAGGGAGGCTGGGGGCGTAAGGCTGAGGGGCCCAAGTGGGGAGCAGTAACCAATGTGTGGCCAGTTCCTGGTTTCCCCGTGGGGGACAGGCAAGAAGAGGGCGGAGGCTCCCTGGCCTGCTCCTGCTCCCTCTGCCGTTGGGGGGCGGGTGCTGGGTCCCCATCACCCTCTTCCTGTGTCCGTTCCCTCCCTGGGGCGGGGCCCTTGTTCTTGCAGCGGGCAGTTGCCCAGCCCGGCCCGGTGGCAGTCTGCTGTGCCGAGGCCTGGGGTCGGGCCGGGAGAGGCGCGGCCCGCTGGCGGTCGCCTTCCCAGCCCCTCCTCCCCCCGCCGCCCCTTGGGTCAGCACCTCAATCCTGGCTTTTCTGTCTTCTTGGCGTTGCTGGATCTCCTGGCCTTAGCCACCCCGGCTCCCTCCCAAGGCTAGCCCCAGGAGACTGCCCTCGGGGTAGGCGCTGGGCTCCTGGGCACGTCCGGCAAGGCTGGCTCCGGGCACACGGAGTGAGACCTGCCTGGCCGGTGCTCCTGACTCGGCCTGGGGCTAGTTTGGGCCTTGGCACCCGGCTCCTCTGGCGGCCTCGTGCTGGCAGGCTCAGAGGGCGCAGCACGCCCCCTTGTTCGCCATCTCCCGAAGTCACCGTAGCTTTCTGGGCCGAGGCAGGGATGCCCCGAGCCCCGGCCCTGGCCCCGAGGGTGCTGCCCTCCGGGGAGGGGGGTATTCTCAGGCCTGAGCTTGCTGCAGGCTTTCCCGCCCTGCCCTTCACTACCCGGCCCCAGGTCTGGGTCCACATGCCCTTTGGGAAGGGGGAGACCCGAAGCACAATACAGGGGCTTGGCCCTCAGGGCCGGGCCGAGGCTGGGCTGGAGCCACCAGAGTCACAGCAGATTCTCCCAGGAGAGGCTGGTGCCCACCTCCCCCTGGGGGTCCAGACGCCCCGGCTGCCTCCTGCCACCTCCCCTCTGGCCCCAGCTCTTTGCGCCGTCATTGCTGTTCCCATTAAAGCCTCCGTTCGCTCCTGTCGCCCGGCGAGGTGTGTCTGTTCATGCCACGCGCTGGCTCCGTCTCCACCGTCTGGCCCCTTCCCTGTGACCCGGAGTCTGGGACCAGGCTGTCCCCGCAGGGCTGGGCGGAGCCTCCCGGCAGCAGGGCAGCGCCTTGCGGAGACCTGGGTTCAGATCTAGGTTGTCTGCACACACTGCTAGGTCTGGGGTAAGTTGGGGTTCTCTCTGAGCCCGTCTTCCTCCTCATAAGCCGGGACAGGCACATGGTGACGCTGAGGATAAGTCACGTCAGGTCCTCAGCCTGGGGCCTGGCGAGGGGCCGTGTCCCTGGGCTGCTGCTGGGCACCCCGGGGGACTGGTGCCTTGGACTGGGTGTGGCTGGCAAGCACACCCAGGCAGTGTTGGGGGGCGGTGCCACTGGTCTCCCCCGCCCCTCTGTGCCTGTGGTGCCGCAGGGGTGTCTGGGCTGCTGTCCTCGGATGTCACTTGCTTGGACACCTGTGCCTGGGCTTTTGCCCGCAGATGAGTCTCCCTGCAGAGAACGAGACGCCGCCTTGCCCTGACCGCGGGGACATGCCCAGGGCGCAGGGAGCCTGGTGGTGGGCGAAGCCCTGCAGTCTGCCGACCCCATTCAGCCCACGCCCCCCGGGGCTCGCCAGGAGACCTGCACGGTTGGCTCCACCGCTGAGCCTCAGCTTTCTGACCTGAAGAATGGGCTGAAGATGCAGATTCATTCTTTTTACTGAGAGTGGCTGCTGTTCGTCGTTCTAGCGCAGTGACAGCGCCGAGTCCGGGAGCCGGGGAGTGCATGTTGTGTAGGAAAGCAGCTGGTGCTTGCGGTGGCGGTGGGGGGCTTGAGCTCCAGAGTCGGGGACAGGTGAGCCAGCCCCCAGGATGAGCTTGAGCCTTAGGGAGGGCCCCTGGGGAGGGCTGGCCCCGAAGACTGGGCTCTAGGCCGTGGGTCCAGGTGGTTGGGACTCAGCCTCAGAACCTGCTGTGGGAAACTGCAGAGAAGAGCCTGGGGTGGGTGAGGCAAGGGGGATGCCTGCCCAGGGGACCCCTGCATTAGGCTTCTGAGGGGGCTGGGCCTGATCACTGTTTGGAGATAGTGCGAACAGGAAGGAAGATAGCAGAGGGAACGGAGGAGCCAGAACACCCCAACTCTTGGCTCTTGCCACTAGATGCCACTTACCAGAGTAAAGGCAGGGTGGGGGCGTCACGTTGGGGGCAGAGGAGTGGAGAGCAGGCACCTGGACGTGCTCCCTCAGAAGGCACCCTCGTGGTTGCTGAGTCGATGGGGTGTTGGGCAAGCGTGGGCTCACTGAGGGAGGAGTGGGGGGTGTGACCCCCTAAGGTCCAAGCCCCGGAGGTGGTGGTGACTTGCTGGACCTGTGACTCGGAGGACACTGACGGTCCGGGTGCCCTTGCTCCGCCCTGCTCAGTGGGTGCTGGGGGTGGGTGGGAATTCGGACTGGGAGGGGGAGTGAGCCAGACGCCCCCTGCAGAGGTGAGGCCCTGTGGGGCAATTCGTAGTGCGTGCTGACCCTTCCCACCACCCCTCTTCCCTCTAGGATTTGCGTGGTCAAGGGAGCAAAGGGAGCAGAGAGGAGGGTGGGGACCCTTGGGGTGGGGAAGGGTTTTGAAGGGCGCTGACCAGGTGTTCGCAGCTTCACCGTAGGCTGGACCTGTGCAGGGGCGGGAGGTGGCGAGTGCAGGCCAGAGAGGACACAGGCCAGAGGACACCGCCGAGTCCTTGAAAGGCCCTGGGCTGCTCGCTCTTTTTTTATTTTTATGTTTACGTTTTCAAAGCACAGGTTGTTAGGAAAAGGAGAAAGGGAGAAACACCGGCCCGGCCACAGGCGGGCAGCCCCGAGCCCACCTGCTAGTCCCTTGCAGGAGCGGGCAGGAGGCCGGTCTGCAGTGTTTACTTCTGAGGCTGGGAGGGGCGTGGGGTGGGAGGGGCTGTGGAATGGCCTGGGGGGGCTTTGGGGTGCCTATGCTGTGCCCTGTGGAGGGTGGCACTGTTCTCTTCCCCAGGGGCCGGCAGGTCCCCCGTCCTGGGAAGGCGAGGCTCACAGGAGCTGTTCCTAGGAAGAGGAGCTAGGCAGGGCTGGGCTTGAGGGGTGCACCCCAGGCTCGCGCCCGAGCTGGTGGCGTCACCATAAGCACCTGCTGCAGACAAGGCTTGTGGGGGGCTGTGGTGGTGGGAAAAAAGGTGAGAATCCTGCCTTCCAGAAACTTCTGCCTTAGAGGGGGAAACATGACAGTGGACCGGAGGCAGAAGAAGGTGGGTGGAGGTGCGGCCTGATCAACTTGGGGGGCCTGGGGCAAGGCTCTGGGAAAAGGTGGAATTTCATGGCGACCGGACAGTAGGCGTGGATGAAGGGCGTTCTCGCGGGGCTGGCTGTGGGCGGACGTGCAGAGGGGCGGGCAGCAGGAGGCAGAGCAGGAGAGGCAGGCTGGCCGGCTCCCCTGGACCCTGCACCGTGCCCCCCACCCTGCAGCGTGCACCACAATTGCCTTTCACCATCTGCATGGTGGACGCGTGGAACGTCTGCCCTGCTGGAAGATGAGCCGCAGGCCGCCAGCCAGCCCGCCGCTGGGCCCGGGGCAGTGGGGGTGGCCCGCACAGGCACCCAGGCAGCGCTGCTGCCTCAGTGACGGGGTGTTTGCCTGGCGCCTCTGTGTGAGGGATACCAGCTTGGGGTAGAGGAACGCGGGCAGCTGTGGGCCCTGGAGGGGGTGGGGGGCTGGGTGTGGTTAGTGCCTGGAGGCTTGGCCCCGGGTGAGAGATGCTGAAGAGGGTTGGGTGGGGAGAGGGCTGGGGAGGGGGGCGTCCTGCTGGGTTAGGTGTTGAGGGACCCGAGGGGTTCTCTATGCCCTGAGGATGCGCCCTACCCACACCCGTGCCTGCGAGCCCCTCCAAGCACCCCCGCCCCCCGTTCCCCTGGGAGCAGGCCTGGGGAAGCTGCTGCACTCAGTGGGGGAGCTGAGTCTGGGGCTCTCTGTTGAGCAGACACCTTGGACCTAGCTGACTGGGAGGCTGGCGGGGCTGCTGAGCCCGAGCCCCAGTGGGGTGGGAGAGCGGGGTGCTGCTGGGTCTTCAGGGTCCTCCCCTTCGCCCTGTCTGTGCTCTGGTCAGTGGACTCCCCGCGCCACTCAGCTGTTAGGGGCTGGCTGTCTTCCCAGACGCGTTCTCCCACTGGGGAGCCCCTGGTCACTCTTCAGGCTCATCTGAGGCCTCGCTTCCCCCTTGGGTGGGGGGTGGGTGGGGGGTGTCGGTGTGTTCCCCGCTGCCACCTGGCCCGGAGCTGAGCGCTCAGCAGCCCCAATGCAGCCAAGGACTTCAAGGGGGGCCACCTAGCTGGAAGCTGGGATGGGGGGCTGTTTGCAGACACCGCTGCTCTTCACTTGGGATTCCCTGGGGATGCTGACACCCGCCCCTGCACTCGGCACTGGCTGTTGCTGCTCTCTGGCTTGTCTCCTGCCCCCCGCTGTTCCCAGGAGGGGCCCCACACTGCAGGTGCTCTGTGGAGCAAGCCCTCACTGCGGGGGGTGCTGGAGGCACAGGCTGGGCTGGCTTGGGGGTTGCAAAAAGGAAGCCGACCACCCAGCCTGGAGGCAGGATGGGGGGAGGGGCAGGGAGACCTCCTCAGAGGCCAGTTCCAGGCGCTGGGGCCCAAAGCGGGCTGGGGAGGAGGGGGTGAGGGTCGGGTGCAGAGAGGGGAGGACGACTGGGGAGGCCAAGGTGGGGAGCCGCTGCCAGGTGGTCGGGACCCAGAGTCAGGCTAGGGCCCAGGGCCTGGGGACCAGGTGACAGGTCTCCCCCAGCGCATTCTAGCACATTCCTGTCCTCACGAGACCTGGGAGCTACCCTCAGTGTTGGGGGCCGTTAGAGGCGGGTGGGGCACTCAGGGGCCCCCAGATGGCATACTCACCTGCTCATTCTAGAAAGATGCTGTGTGCGGTGGCTAAGCGGGAAAGCAGCCATAGTGGCTGTAGGGAAAGCACAACCCTTTAAACCAGTCGTCTGCAGTGAGGGTCCGCCCCGCTCTGTCCCCCGCGAGGACCCAGCCGGAGATGGGCTGCTCCCTGGGTGGCGGGGTGCGCGGGTTCTCGGGGAATCCGTATTGCCTTTCCTGTTCCAGAGGCTGGTTGTGAACATGTCAGTCATTGCTGGACCGCAAAAGAGAGAAAGAGACTGCGGGTAAATTTTCACTTTGCCTTTTTTTTTCGTATTTGATTGTTAAATCTGTACACAATGGCACATATTGCTTTGTAATGAGAGCAAGAGAGAGAGAGAGGGAGAAGGAACTGGACAGAAAGCCTCCCCCTAAAGAGCCCCCCCTCAGGAGGGGACAGGAGAGGGCGGGGCAGGGAGGTGCCTTCTCTGCAGGCGCTTTGGCTCAGAACCTCCCTGAGGTGGAGCCAGGCAGGTGGGCCGGGGCTTTAAGGGGTAGAGTTATTGGGGACTGGTGTGAGGGTCCCAGCGGCTGGGGCACACAAGGGGAGACAACTGGGGTCCCTCACAGAGCCCCAGGTGGGGAGAGCTGAGGGGAGCTGGCATCTCCCCGGGGGCCATGATTTCGGGGACATGGATTGGACCCAGGCCCAGAGCTGAGGGCCACTTTCTCCTGCCTGTGGCTGGGGTTGAGGGTGGCGCTGGCACAAGCCCGGGTGCTTGCCGGGTGTATCCCAGTGCTTGCCGTGTCGCTGGGCCGTTTTCCCGAAGCCCGGCCGTGGGGCAGAGCCTTGCTGGGTCCACTGCCTCCGCTCTGAGCAGGCGGCAGGGCGGTGCTGTGGCCGGCACTGGCGAGGGCCGTGGGGGCAACACGAGGCTCTAGGGAACGCGAAAGTGGAAGGGGCCTGGGAATCGGGCAGTCCCGTGACCTTGGCCAGGGCCTTGCCCCACCGAGCTTCGGTCCAGCGTCTGCGCGTGTGGCGGCCCTTGGCGCCGAGATGGTGTCCACGGCGCCCGTGCCAGCCCGAGCTGCAGGAGCAGGGCCCAGTGCTGGAGACGGCGAGCCTGTCCCGGTTCTGCTCCATCCACGCTGCCAACCTGGGGCGCTTGGTGCCTGCCCAGCTGGACCTTTGCTCACCTCGGGATAGGTCTGGGCCTGGGCCTGGGCGAATCCCTTTTCCCTCCTTATTTACTGGGACTAGATTGGGTTTTCAGAAGGGGCACTGTGCAGGCAGGCCGAGCCTCACTGTAGAACCAGAGTCCAGCTCCAGCGGGACTGCGGGCTGGGAGATGCAGCAGACCAGCTGCTCAGGCCTGTACGGGGGGATGTTGGCTTGGCCCTGCCAGACCCATCTCCCTCGCCTTTGCAAGGGCAAGGGGTGGGGAGCGTGGGGCATCATGGTGAGCGAGGGCTCTGAAGTCAGCTCACCCATCTGAGCCTCGGTTTCCTTGTATAAACTGGCAATGAACGTGACATCGCAGGGCCTACTGTGTGATCCCCTGGGAGGAGCCACTCTGCTCAGGCCTTGCCTGCATCATCTCGTTTCATCTTCACCAGCCTCCCTGCGGGGTGGTTGTGCAGGGACCCCGGGCAAGGACATGCTCAGTGAGAGGTTTTCAAACCCAGGCTGGGCTCTGACGCAGATGGGCTAACCTCTGAGCTCCGTGATGGCCTGTAATACATCTCTGGGACGCAGACCCAGGACTCCGGGGGCGTCCCCAGGCACAGGCAACCTATCTCGGGGCTGGTAGTCACCAGGCCCCAAATTCAGTGTTAGCTTAACTTCTCTTTTCCCCAAATCCAACCCGAGGGCAGGACCTGCCTGGTTTCTGTCTTATCACCCTCATCTGTCCATTTCTCTCTTCCCTGCGCGGGGGCCAAGTCAGCTCCCATCTGACCACGGTGGCAGCCTCCGCTCGGCCCGCTGCACCCAGCCCCACTCTGCTCCTGGAAGGTGTGTGCCATCGGATTCCCGATGGCTTTTCACTGCCAACAGAACAGCCCACTGTGTGGCCTGACCCTCGGACCCCTTCCTCCCTTCCCCCGCCCAGCGTGCTCTCCCTGGATCTCAAAGGTGCCGAGCCCACTCCGGCCCAGGGCCTTTGCACCCGCTGTTCCCTCTGCTTGGACTGCCTGGGCCCCAGGGTGAGCCTGACTGTTCAGGGATCGTCTCAGGTGCCCCCCTCTGAGGGCACTCCCTGCCTGCTCTGAGTTGCTGCTGCGGGAGAGCCATCATGCCCACTGTCCCTCTCTTTCTGGGGGTCTCTGTAATGCTTATCGTGATCTGAGATATTATCTATTGGTTTCTTTACTTTGTTGAGTAGGAGCTCAGCGTGGTGAAGCAGGAAGCAGGTTTGTGTGACTCCCCAGTGCCTGGCACAGTTGGTGCCACAGAATAGGTAGGTGCCCAGTAACCGTTGCGTCAGTGAATGAATAATGATTCCCTGTGCTTTAAGTCATCTCCAAGAATGACTGGATGTGTCCCTCTGCCCGCTCCAGACAGCCCTGGGGTCCCAGAGATGGCTTCCCAGAGTCTCAGGTGTGGGCTCTGTAGTTCTGCTTGGGTGGAGGCAGGGCAGACTGCGGGACTTGGCACCGGGTAGGCTGAGTTTGGGGGAGATTCCCAGGCATGGCGAGGCAGAGCAACAGAGGGAGAGAATGAGTAGGAGCGGCCCTGCTTTTTACACCATGGAGAGACCACCTGACAGCAGGGTAAACCCAGATTCATCCAGGCCCTCGAAGCCCCAGCAACAGCTAGGCCCCCCTTTCTGGCCGCCTCTCCATTCTGAGGCCCCCGCGCAACCTCCTTTCATCCACCATCGGGGCCAGGGCTTATTCACAGCCATCTCTTGGTGCCTGCCTGGATCACAAGAGGGGGTCATGCAGCCACAGAATTCAGGTTGTCATCGAGGACCTACTGTGTGTGCAAACACCGCGGTCGCCAGTGCCAGGGACAGCAGTGAGCTGATGAGTTCATGCTAGTGAAGAAGACAGACGGGTGAGCCAGTGGGTGTACAGGAGAACACCAGGCAGCGAGAATGGCTACGACCGGCGTGGGTGTGAGAGGGGCATTGTTTTAGCAGACTGGGTGATATCTGGGCAGAGACCTGAGTGAGTGAGTGAGAGTGAGCCATGGAAAGAGCTGAGGGAAGAGCATTCCTGGCAAAGGGAACAGCATGTGCTAAGCCCCTGAGGTGGGATAGTGTTGACTGAGGGGACATGTGGAGATGGGGAGGGGTGGGCATTGGATGGTGGACAGACCGGGGGATGAGTTGAGTGCAGAGACAGCCAGGCCAGGTGGTGCAGACCACGGTAAGACCTTGGATTTTTGTTCTGAGAGGGAGAGGAGCAGGGGTGTGCTGGCTCGTGAGAGCTGACTGTGTTCCTCTCCTTCCCACGCCATGTTCAGTAGTGCCACATTGGGAGTATTTACACCATGGAGATCGGCAAATACCACAAGTAAGTTGAGCACTGGGAAGTTTTGAGCTGGGGGTGCCATCCTCTGACAGAAACATTTTCTTTTCTCTTTAAAGGTTTATTTATTTATGCATACAAGAGTTGGGGTGTAGGCAAGAAGTGTGAAGGTGAGAGGATTCGCCAGAGACACAGTGGGGAGCAGAACAGGCAGATCAACTGAAATCCATTGCTGAGTGGAGCAGTGGGGTGACAGGAGAGGTCTGCTACACCATATGGGAAGCTCCCTGGCTGGGGATTGAACTCGTGCTGCAGTGGCTGGTGATAGCTTCACAGCACTGAGACTTTAACCCCTGTGCCACCAGGGAGGACCCTGACAAACATTTTCAAATGTTAGAGTAGAGAGCCTGGAAGGACAGTGGGAGACTGCGTGGGGAGTTAGTGCAGTGGTCCAGGTGAGCGTCCAAGCAGCGATGGCAAGAAAGGAGCAGGGAGCGAATCTCTGAAGGAGAGCTGCCAGGATTGGCCGAGGGACAGGATTTGGTTTTATGAGAAAAGTTGGAATCAGGAAGTTTTGTCTTGAGTGTTGCTTGGTGGTGCTGTTGACTGAATGGGAAAGGCTGGGGCGGAGGCAGGTATTGGGGTGGATCTTAGGGGTCTGCATTCGGTAGGAGAGCACTGAGATGTGGGTACCCTCAAGAGGAGCGGTCAAGCAGGGCCGGGACCCCCGAGATACACTTGCAGGGAGATCCCAGCCTGAGACAGTTGTCAGTGTGTTGACCAGACGGTATGAGCTTCCCCAGGAGGAAGTGGCAGGAAAGGAGCAGAGGACCAACGCTGGTCTTCCTGCCATCCGAGACGGGGCTTCCTGGACATTTACTGGGACCTGGACATTTAGAGGGAGAGGTGGAGGACCCAGCCAGGACGCAGGGGTAAAATAGGAGGGCAGGAGCGTGGAAGTAAATTGCTCTCTGCCCAGCTGATATTTTTGTTTTTTACTTTTACAGTGTGAGGGTGTGCAGCCGCTGTCCTCTGGGAATAGAACCCTTCTCCCTACGGGGAATCCTTCAGAAGGGGCTGAGGTGGGAAACCAGCCCCCTTGTCTTGGGCTGGACACATGCCCAGATCTGGCCAATCAGAGGGACTTTACCTCCCCATCCACTGTGATTGGTTCAGAGACAAGCATGTGACCCAGGTTGGCCAATGAGAATCAAGTGTTACTTCCTGTTGGAGCTGCTGGGAAAATGCCCTTTCGCCCGGGCGGATTGCTAAACTGGGGAGATGTCATGCTGGCGATGCTGTTGGCAGGGCTAACCGCGTTATCGGACGGGTGCAAAATGCAGGACAGGACTCCTTGCTCAAACAGCAGAAACAGGGCCAAGAGAGGTATACAGAACGCACCCCCTCCTCCCAGCAGCTGTCTGGTGTTTTCCGTTTGCTGCTTAATGGCATTCTGAGTAAAGAAAAATGAAAACTGTAAATGATTTGCACTCATTTTACCATTCATCTTTGAATCGTGTGTTACCAGTTTAAAATGCAAATATCAGGGCATTTGTTTCATGTGCAGAATCACTGAAGTTTATATCTTGTGGCTTGGCCGTGAGTTGGCCAGAGAGCCTCAAAATGTTCCCAGAGCAGGAGAGGTTTCAGGAGAGGAGCTGGCCCAGGAGGAGGGTCTGGGGGATTGCAGACCCTCCCAGGCCGCCTCCATCCTGCCACTGGTGCCCCGTGTGTGCCCCTTGCTCCCTTGGGCCTGACTTGCTGACTTAGCCTCCCCCCCTCCCCCCAGACTGCCATCCTGAGCCCTCGCCCAGAGGCGGGATCTAAGGAAATTGTCCAGGCACCCCCTTGCCCACAGGAGAGGGGTGATCCCCGACACCCCAGGGACGGGTGAGAGGTTCGCCCCTGCCCGGACACCATCTCTGGTTGGCCGCCATTCAACATGGCGTGGCTGCCATCACGCCCTGCGACTCCGCACAAACTCCCGACAACGCTCCCGGTGCCGATGGGCACAGGGAGGGGAGGCCAGGCATGGGCCAGTGCGAGGCTAACTGGGGGTTAGGGGAGTGGAGGGGCTGGGAATGTGACCTGGGAAGGTCCAGGAGTCGATGCTCCGATCCCTTGGCACATGTTCCATTGTCCCATCAGACGTCACTCCCAAAACAGGTTCAAAGAGAAAATGATAATGCCTGGGGTCCTTGGAACACTGGTCACGTGCCTGTGAAGCTGGCCCTGGCCGTGGCCATCTTGCTCACACCCCGGGAAAAGCCAAGAAGAGGCCTAGGAGACGGCGGGGGGGGGGGGGGGCAAGCGCTGACGGCATGGTGCGGCCGCTGGGTCCAGCTGTGCCTGAGCTAAACCACCCTGGACCTCAGTTCCTGCGCCAGTGAATCCCGCTTTGCTTAAGCCAGCTTTAGTCGAGTTTCTGCAGCCCGAGCCACGCGGGGCCCACAGAGGTGAGGACCCGGGCCTGCAACTTGGAGCCCTGGATTCCCTCCTTGACTCAAAGAACTGAGAAACTGTTCATTCAAGGGAAATGTCTGCAGGTCACTGCGAGACCTGCCTGTCCCCGCCCCACATAGACCTGTCCTGTTTTCAGCCAGCTCCTTCATCTGTCTCAGGCCTCCAGTTCTTTCTATGAACAAAGGGAAGCTTTATCACTCAGCCTTCCTAGCGTTGCCAGGCTGGTGATGTGAGTGTCAAGGACCCCCTCACAGTGTGTGGGGTGTGTGTGTGTGTGTGTGTGTGAGAGAGAGAGAGAGAGAGAGAGAGAGAGAGAGGGGTGGGGTGCGGGGGAAGAGCGAGTGTCTGGAGCTGGGGAATGAGAGTGGGGAAGGTGCAGGTGAATATTCCAGAAATGTCAGATAGGCCGGGGAGCCGGAGGGGGAGCCGGGGGCTGTCAGAGACCTGGGAGAGGACTGGGCAAGGGCCTGATGGGGGGAGAAAGGTGGAGCAACCCTCAACTGTTTCTTCTGCAAACCACTTCCTGGAAGGGATGAATAATCCCTTCACTCATCAGCCATCCATTCATCCATCCACCATTCAGTCACTCAGCCGGCAACCACACCTCAAAACGCGGTTGTTAGCCTCGCACGGGCACTGGTGCACGCTCCGTCCGGCGTGGCCACACCCTGAAGGTCCCCACACACCTTCCTGGAGCGGAATCTTTTTAAACCGGCCAGTGCTAATTATGAGAAGACCAAAATATCCAATACAACATCCAGTGCAGCGCGGCCCCCGCTCCTCCCCAGCCCTGGGGGGCCAGTCTCGATGGGGTCTCTCTGGAAACAGGTGTGTTCATCAGCAGAGTCGGTGGGAAGACGGCCCTGTGCTTTTCAGGATCTTCAGCGAGAAGTGACTATCGGGCAGGCTGGCCGTGGACACTGTAACGCTCGCTTACTGGGCACCACTGCATGCTGGGCCCTGGCAGGCGCAGGCACAGCTCGCTGCTCAGGGGCTACCCATGCACATGCTCAGTTTTGCAGACAAAAGGCAGGAGCCTGGGGTGGGAGCTGAAGAGCCTGCTGTCACCTGGTTAGTGGCAGCGCCTGGTTTGTTCTCAGGTCTGTGTGGCTCTGGAGGCTTCGGATGTGCCCTGGGGTTGGGGGTGGCCCCAGGAAGCACAGTTCACTCCTCTGATGTTAACAACTTCCAGGGAGAGGCGTTGCACAGGGAACCCTGCCCGGGCCCGACTACCTTCCCCCCTTCCTCTTCGCTGAGGGTCCCTTGGATGGGTGTGTCCGTGCGGCTCAGTCCATTGGAAAGAGGGACAGAGCCCAGATTGGCTGGAACCTCAGCCTTCTCAGCCCAATCAGGAAAACTGGTTGGGGCAGCTAACCCAGATTGTGGTTATTCTGGTTTATTCCCTCCCTCTGCTTCAGACACTATCTTCTCCCCACTGACCTGGGCAGAGAAGGAAGTCCACACACACCAGTAGTCACTGCCATTCTTAATCTGGGTATGTGCCAGGCACTGTGTGAAGTCCCTTCACTGGTTACCTCCGACCCTCCCCTCCTGCTTCCGTCCAAGATACTTAGCCTCAGAAATGTTTGCTGGGATTTGAATCCAGCTCTGTTTGCTGCTCCAGATTGAAGCCCTCTTTTCTTAGAATATAATCTCGATGCCTCCCATGAGGCCAACTGGAATGTCCCTGGCTTTCTTTCTGGCCTCTTCCCTGCCACTCTCCCCCATGCCCTCTGCCTCAGCCATGTGAGCCTTCTTCCAGTTCCTTGAACTCTCTGAATTCCTGCATTTAGTCTTTGTACATGCTGTTCCTCCTGCCTGAAACACACCTCCACTGTCTCTTGTCCAGCTGGTGTGGTTGAGATTCTGAGGGCTTACCCATCTCTTCACTGCTCCTCTCTAGTCAGGGGTGGGGGTCACGGGAATAATTCTGGCCAGTAGACTGTAAGTGAGTGAGAAAAATCCCTTCCCTAGTTTCTGAATCTCTGAGTCCCCATATGGAGGACAGCCACCTGGGAGAGTTGTCAATAAGACTTTGCACTGTGTGGGGCCTCCCTGGTGGCGCAGCGGTTAAGCGCTGCGCTGTGGAGCTGTCGACAGCGGCGACGCAAGTTCGACGCCCGGCCAGGGAGATTCCCACATGGCAGGCAGATCTCTCCTGCCTCGCCCGCTGCTCACCTCAGCAGTGTGTTTCTGACTATCTGCCAGTGCTGCTCCCCACTCTGTCTCTGGTGAACCCTCTCACCGCCCCATGCCTCTGGCCTGTACCCCAGCTTGTATGCATAAATAAATAAATATTAAAAAAAAAGACTTTGCACTGTCAAGAAATGAATCTTTGTTGAGTTAAACTCAAAGTTGGGGATTAATTTGTTATGGTAGCAGAGCCTATCCCATACTGACTGATATAGCTGACCATTCGGGTCTCAGCTCAATTATCAACTTCGCTGATCACCAAATCTAAAGTGGTCCTCCCCACTCATCCATCCTCTCTAACCCTGTTTTAATTTTTCCACAACACCTGTCTCCTTGTGCTTTGGTTTACTTGCTGATGGTCTGTCTCCCCTGCTCTCCACGAGGGCAGGGCCCTTGTATGTTTCATTTATAGATGCATCTTAGGTGCCTGGCATATATAGGTACTCAATAAATACTTGAATGCATGTAGCCGTGCATTTATTGAATGAGGACAGGGTGGAAGGGGAACAGGGGTCAGAGATGAGAACCAACAAGGCTTTCTCCAGAAAATTCCCTCCAAATGCACCAGATGAGTTTTTCTCAGCAATGACCAAGTGCTGGAGGGTAGATTCTGGTGAACCACGTTCTTTAGCTTGTGTGTTCTGCTTCTCAGAGGTGGAGCCTCCCCCAGACAGGTTGAATAGAACTGTCTCCCCCCACCCCGCTTCAAATTGATGATAGCACCTGTCATGTCACATTTTTCTCGAGAAAAATGTAGTGTTGATTTTCTAAATATAAAAGTGATACATGCTCATTGTAAAAAATTGGGAAAATATGGAAATGCATGAATGATCAGACAATGGTCCTCTGTAATCCCTGTTTTAACATTTTGAGTGTCTATTCAGCCTTTTTTATCCTTAAATGTGAATAGGGAATGTTACCTGTTCCCTAACTGGCCCCTTTGCTTCCATCTTGCTGGTCAGCACTTCCGCCTCCCTGAGCTCTGTTCACGTTCTCCCATGGTGGCCTACTTGTGGATGTCCACTGCCCTAAGTCTCCTGAGGGTGGCCCTGTCACTGTCCTGGGAGCTGTGGCCTGCCCTACCCTGGTGATTCCTGAGTGGCAAACTGGGCATGAGGGGGGTGGGTGCGGAGGAGGGGGACACGAGATGACCCCGGAGCCTCATCACCTGGCTGGAGTAAGCAGAGCCTCCCTCCCCTTGAGCTGTGCTGCCTGCATATCACCCAGGTCCCGGGCGAGTCTCCTGAGCCCCACGTGAAACGCCTGTTAGCTTGGCTTGCAACCTCTCTCCCTGGCCTGACTGGTCAGCCACCTAGCACCTGCCTTTCTGCCACAACTTCCCAGTGGGGACCACCAACAACCTTCGGACCCTGGGCACATGTGTGGGATAGCACAGAGTCCCTCTCTAAGATTTTCTGAGTTGAAAATAAGAGGACAGTCCCTCTTGGGTGGCAAAACTGAGATGGGGATCCAGGCACTGCCTCCTACAGCTATAGTGAGAAGCCTATAGCAGAAGAGAGGAAGGCCAAGTGCAGAGGAAAAGGTCACGAGAGACAGAGAGACATCATCCTGGAGGATTGTTCCTGGATCCAGCTGTACCTGAAGCCAGCACACTCTTGTCCACTGCAGACTTTAATGCCATGAGCTTAGAAAGCCCACCTTTTGGCCCATCTGGCCCCAACCTGGTTGCTGACCTTTACAGCAAGAGTTCTGACAGATGCCAGGACTGGGTCAGTCTCTGCTCTGGGTGGGATGGGACACAGACACCATCTCTTGTCCCTGGGACCCAGAGCACGAAACACTGGGGAAGGTGTACTCTCAACCTGCTAGCTCAGGTGTGACCAGATCCCAGACCCAGTTTGGGCTCAGCTAGAATTTACCAGTATTTCCCTTTAGACAACATCAAGGGCGTTGGCCAGCTCACCCTGTCATCTGCTAGAAATTCTTCCCCACCATACTACACTCCAGTAGGAAGGCTGGCCACTTCTTAGTTGTGTGACTTTGGCAAGTTTTCTCATTTCTAAAATGCAGATACTAATAGTGTCCATCTCGGAGAACAGCTGAGAAAGAAAAGGAGTGAACCCACATAGAGGGATTTGCGCTGGTTTTATTTGCTGTTATTTCTCCACAGTGGTGGGTTTGGGCTTGGGCTTGGGTTTGGGCTTGGGCTGGGCGAGGCGCTGCACCCAGTGCATGCTCTCGAATGGTGTGGCCAGCCAGGGGAGACACAAAGACACGGGTCCTGGTGTGGACGTCCTGTGCCAGAGGACACACCACACTACAGGTGGCCTCTGACCTCAACACCTTGCACAGTGGCCAGGGCAGCCCTACCCGCCCCCCCCGCTCCCCCTCCCCCCTTCTCTGGAGGGCAGCCCGCACCTCTGGGAAGCTCTGGGCTGTCCTCCCAGCTGCATGTGTGTTGCTGGGAGATCAGCTTGGAGGCCGGCTCAGCCTATGCCACATATCAAGGGCAACAGGAGCTGCAGTGGTCTAGGGGTGGGGAAGTGTGCGTGCGTGCGTGTTTGGGAGAGTGTTGGATAACCTCGAGGGAGCTGGACTTCTGGAGCTTTCCCTTCCAGAGCTGCTGTTCTCTGGAAGCTTCCCCCTCTTCACTTCCTGGGTACCTCAGTGTCTTCTAATCTCCCTAACTCCCCAAGCAGCACCCCAAGTCCTGCCTGGGGGCTCTGCAGGGGTTCAGCTTGGTCTTTTTACTGGAAAGAGAGGAGCTTGTTTGTGGCCTCCTGGTGTCCCTGCCTGCTTCCCTCTCCCAGGACCCCCATGACCTGGCCGGGCACCTCCCTGCACCCCCCGCCCCCTTTCAGCTGTGCTTTGCCCAGGCCGGTCCTGGGGGCGAGTGGAGGGAGGATGCTGCTTAGCGTGTCCTGTGTGGGGACAGCGCATCCGCTGGGCGTGGCCTCCCTGGCTGCGCAGCCCCCTCTCACACTGCGCGCCCTTAGCGGTTTCGCGTGGACGGTCTTAGAGGGCGGAGTGGGTGGCCGGTGGGCTGTGTTTTGGGTCACTGAGTATTATTGTGCTTAGGGCATTAACCCTTTGCCCGGCTGCTCAGTCCCTGGGCCCCAAGAGATGAGGAGTGGTGGAAAGGCCTCTCTCCTGTGTGCTCCCAACACCCCCCCCACCCCATCCAGTTCCAGGGTCTCACCAGATGGCCCGGTGCCCTAGTCTGTGGGCGCTGCTGACGCTTAGAAAACCTGGCAGAAGGGAGGAGCCCTCGGTCAGGGGTCCTGACGCGTTCAGAGCCCTGGTGTCGCTGCCACCACCCACGCTCCTTTGCTGTAGGGATCGAGGACGAGGGGATGATGCTCCCCAAGCCCCTTGGCAGGTCTCTTCTGGTGCCCAGTCCGCGCGCCCAACAAAGGCGGTCGGCCACGTGCCCTCCTCGACGCTGGCTTGAGGTGGGGACGCGCATGGCTCCGGGCTCCCTCTCCAGCCAGGGCTGGATCCCGCCGCGGCGCTGCGCCCCAGGTGGGAGCCTCGCAGCCCCCGCCCCCAGCCCCGCGGCCCCCGCTGTGCCTCGCCCATTCCCAGCCGCAACCGGTGCAGCACCTCTGAGGCGGCGCTAGGGGGAGCTCTGGCAACTGGCTTGGTGGTTGGAATCAAAACCGCGCAGCAAGCAGTGATTCCTAGGTCTTGCGGGGGGCGGGGGACGGAGAGGGGGAGACACACCGTTCCCCCTCCTCAGCAGCTCCAGACTCTTCCCGTGGGAGGCCGAGAAAATAGCCCCGGGAGGTGAAGGTGCCTTTCCTCCCTCCACCCCCGTAACTCACGCGCCCCCAGACTCCGTCTTTCCCCGCCCCCATAGCGGACCTTCGCGGCGCCCCGCGCTCTGAGTGTCTCCGCGAACTTCGCCACGCGCGACACCCGGACCCAGCGCCCAGCGGCCCCTGGGACTGGCTCGCGCTGCCTCTCGGAGGCTGGGGTGGGCCCCTCGGCGGCCGCGCTCCTCTCGCTGCGGGAGGTGTGAAGGCCGGGGTGGGGGGCGTGAGTCATCCTGCGGGGAGGCTCGCGCTGGAAAGGGGAGCGCAGGGGCGAAAAGGCAAGCGAGAAAGCATCGGGGAGGCAGAGCCAGAGAGACACCGAGAGGGACACCACCAAATAAACAGCTGCCGCTTCGCCTCACC
>PVIJ01006195.1:0-94845 GCA_004024925.1 Scalopus aquaticus
TCTCCCCGGCCGGGCGTCGAACTCGCATCGCTGCTGCCGACAGCTCCACAGTGCAGCGCTTAACCGCTGTGCCACCGGGGAGGCCCAGCAGTGTATTTCTGATCTGCCTGTTCTGCTACCCGGTCTGTCTCTGGTGAACCCTCTCGCCACCCCCTGCCTCTGGCCTGTACCCCAGCTTGTATATATAAATAAAAAATAAGTCTTTAAAAAAGAAAAAACATCCTCTCTGGTCCAACAATTCCACCTCTGGGAAGGTCAATAAAGGACATATGCAGAGATTCCACCTTAAAAAAAAAAAGGTGCTTCACAAAATTATCTGTAGTGATGAAAATGTCTAAAGAACATGAATGATTACTGGGCACAATGGCAGATCCAGTGGAATCAATATTATGCAGTCATTATAAATGATATTATAGAAATATATTTACTGGCATTAAAATATATTCACAATACAGGGCCCCCCGCCTGGTGGTGCAAGGAGTTAAGCGCAGTGCTGTGGAGCTGTCATTGGCTGCCTGGCTGGAGAGATTCCCACATGATGCAGCAGACCTCTCCCGCCTCGCCCACTGCTCTGGTCAGCAGTGTATTTCAGTCAATCCGCCTGTTCTGCTTCCCACTCTGTCTCTGGTAAACCCTCTCACGGCCCCACACCTCTGGCCCGCACCCCAGCTCTTGTATGCAAAAATAAATAAATCTTTAAAAAAAACAACATTCACAATACACCAGTAGGAGAGGTTTAGGTTACAAAACAGTATGTGCAGTATGAACCATCACTGTTAACAGACAGTGACAGAGAGATACAAATATGGCAAAAAAAAAAAGAACTCTGGTTGATACACATGAAAATGTTTAACAGTGGTTATTTCTGAGCAGTAGGGAAATGAGAGGTTGTTCTCTTTTAAATTGCCTGTATTTTCTGATGTCTTCCCTTCAATGGACATGTAATTAGAAATAATTCTTGCATACTTAGAGGTGATTCTAAAAATAAACAACCAAATTGTAAAGAGCCCTGGGAGTTGAGAGCCTATTGCATCTGTACCCAGGGCCCTCATAAGCCCTAAGAAGTTCTCTCTGCTGTAGTGACCACCTCTCAGAACTTCAGAGGAAGCCTGGAGACAACTGCCTTCTTCACTTCCAAGCCATTTCTGCCATAGTGGCACCAAAGGATACACCAGGTTCAGCGTGAAGAAGGAGGTCAGAAGAAAGTTCAAACCAGCGCCTGCTTGGGTGCCAGAATTCAGCCCATCCCTCAATTAGCAATAGCTCAGGGGCCAAGCATTCCTGATCACTTACTTCTCCGGAAGGTGGTACCCCGCGCGTGGCCTCCTCGTAGGCGCCCACTTGGTCCCAGGTGGCTAGGAAGACGTGGGTAGGCGTGAAACGTGCCGCAGCTTGCGGGAAGCCTGTGCGCACATAGCCAGCCGCCAGGCCCAGCACTGCCGCGGAGGTGTCCTCGCGATACAGGACTCGGCCCCTACCCCGGCTCGTGTCGATGTCAGCCAGGAAGGGGGCAATGGCCGGGAAGTCTGTGGGAAAATCATCGTCCACATACTGGGTCTCCCTGGGGAAGTCTTGGGTGGAGATGATGCCGTTGGTGCCCACCTGGGGGGTGAGGGAACAACAATGTGACAGCCGGACACGGGGCAGGAAACCCGAGGGGTGGTCCCCACAAGTCCAGATGTGAGCGCCCACTCTGCTCTTCAAGCAGGGAAAGGAACCCCCAGAGGCAGGAAACACCCCCTTTTCCACCCGCAGGGACCCGGAGTTCTGGTACCCTGAAAGTAGCCTAACTTCAGCGGTGTCCCACCCACCACCCCTAATCCACAAGGCGGTGCAATAGTTTCAAGAGTCCTAAAACTCGTCTCACTCATCTCACTTCCCGCACAACCCTGGAGGAAACCTCTAGGTCCAGAGAGGGAACACCCATTTCTGCAGACATATACACAGCCTTCTCACCGCCCGAGAAGCCCATCTTCTGGGACACTAATGAGGCTCCAAACAATTCTCGCTCTCCCTCTCGAAGTGAGCAAAGCAGCGGATCAGGCAGCAGCATCGGTGCCACCTCTGGGGCGCTCTGGGACGGCCGGAGTACAGACTACCTTGAAGGCAGCGGCTGAGTAAGCGCGACACTACATTTACCCCTGGGAAGATACTGCGAGGAATTTGCCAGGACCCGCACCAGGAGGAGCTGAACTTACGTAGAGGTGGCTAAACTGGGCTTCATAAAAGTGCAGGGGAGTCGCCAGTTTCACCGCGGCTGAGCTTTCATCGTCGCCTTCCTGCAGGAGTTGATCCCCTAGAGACTGGCCGAAGGGAAAAAGCTCGCCTAAGTGCAGCGCAGCAGCCCGAGACGACAGCAGCAGCAGAAGCAGCAGCAGCGACGGCGACGAGAGCGCCGGCCGCCAGGCCGCGGGGTTTCTCCGCATGCTCGCTCCCCCTGTGGGCTGCCCCGCCGCAGAGCGCGTCCCAGCCCGGCCCGCGGGTATTCTAGCCTCGCCGCGCCAACCTCCAACCTGGATCCCCGCGGGCGCCCGGGCGGGGCGGGACTCGGGGCTCTCCGGGCGCGCTGACTGGCTGGGGCACTCGGCCGGGGACCAATCACAGGCTCTGAGAAAGTTCGACAGCGGCTGCCACATCTGGTTCTTGTTAAAAGATTTCTAAGGCAGCGGTTGCAGGAGCGGCGGGGCTGGCGAGGTAAATGTGCCCGGCCGTGGCAATTCTGAGCTACTCCTTCTCTTCCGTCTCTGCCCCCCTAGAGCTCCCAGGATCACCCCCACCTTCCTGTCGGGGCTGCCCAGTGGTCCCAGCGAGTCCCGCCGCGGAAACCGAAAGGTTCGCAAAGCCCAACGCGGCGGCGCCGCCGCAAGAGATGACCTCAGCGCGCAGGAGGGGAACCCACCGCTGCGAGTGCAGCTGCTGGCTAGCGCGACGTGCCCCCGCCAAATTGGCAGGACAAGGGTGTGGCGATGGAGTTAAGGTTTGCGTCGTGCCGTCCTGGCCCTCGGGCGGAGAAGCAAAGAGGCACTGTCGCTGGGACAGCCTCCTCGGCCGTCTCGCTCCACCCAGACGCCCTCCGGAGAATTGCGCCTTTCTACCAATTCCGTCCTCCTCCCCGAGATGCCGGGGGGCCCCCGCGTAGGACGAGGCTACCTGGGCAAAATACTGGCCTGCCTTGGTCAAGAGCGCAGTTCACCATCCCCCGGGAAAACCGCACCTGGGACAATCGGGAAACGCGACTATGTGTGATTGGCTCGGCTTGGGGCGTTGGGGAAGTATCCCCTTTGGGGACCAAGCAAAATGAGCAAAAGGCCCAGGAGGAGGCGACTGTAGGTTTTAGCTCAGCTACGTGCTTCGAGCTGCCCTTGCTGCAGGCAGCTAGGGAAGGTAGTAGTAACCTGAGACGCACGGTGGAATTGGAAACACACAACCCCAAAACCAGCTGCGCCGATGTGGGTGAACCCCACCTACCATAAACATCCCTTCTGCAAAGTGTCAGGAGCCAGACGAGATTTTATTGCCATCTTTATTATTAAGAGCTTGAAATTTCCCAGATAGTCTTATTTTCTCTCCTGAGTCCCCCCTGGGGTCCTTGGAAGCAAAAATATTTGAAAAGGGAAAAAGCAAACCCTTAATAATGCCTTAAGAAATGCGCAAAAGACAGATTTTCTTTTTGTGTGGGTGTCTATTCCAGCTACGCAAATCCTAATGGGCCCACTGGGATGAAATCCTTTTTAAATTTTTACTCGGATAATATCAGACTGTGAGACTGACACACAAAATGGAAACACGAAATGGAAAGATGGCCCAAAGCAGTATGCTTCTTCAGACTGTGCAGAGACATTGTCTATTTGGTGTTACAAAAATGTACCTGTGTTCGCATATATATGGTCTTCTTTCTTTGGTGGACAAGTATTTTCATTTTACTGAGAAGGAAATGGAAATTGCTCAAAGATCATAGGTGTCTTGGCTTGACCAAGGTCACCTAAAGTTACTCCTTGATATGAAACCTTCACTGGTTCTCCAACTTTTCCAAATCTCCTGAGAAAACATAATAGTAGCTTCCATTTATGGAATGGTAATAAGCCTGTAGTAGTGGGTTAGCTTCCCCTACAATGGCCGCCAAGGAGTGCCATATCTGGGTGTTCATCCAGTTGTATAATTCCCTCTCCTGGAGTGTTGGCTGGCCTACTGACTTCTAACCCATAAAATGTGGCAATAGTAATGAGACCATTAATTTCACTTGAATGAAAGACTACATCTGTCTTGCCAGTTGACTCTCAGGCTTTGATGAAGCAAGTTGCCATGCTGGAGAGGCCCACAAGACAAGGAAATGAAGGCAACTTCTGGCCAACAGTCAGCAAGAAGGGGGGTTCTGCCAAAACCATGGAAGTTACTTTGGCAGTGGATCCTTCCCCATTTATCTTGAGATGAGCCGCCTTGGCCCTGGCTGATACTCTTCAGCCTCATGAGAGACTGCAGAGGACACCTGTGAACTTGGGCTCACCTGGACCCACCGAGACCCCAGATTATAAACCCTCAGAGAATGAGAATTTAATAAATATGTGTTGTTTTAAGATATTATAATTTGGGATAATTTGTCATGCAGTCATAGATAAATGCTACAGCTAGACACTGTGCAAAGGAAACTAAAGGTTAGAGGGCTCAAAAGAAAAATCCATTATGGTACATGACTGCTAAGTACCAAAACTGAGATTAGTACTCAATTTTTATTTCTAAACCTCTGCTCTTCAGCACTAAATCATATTGCCCCATGACAATGTAGCTCTAGCCTATCTCTAACGTGAGCTCTGACCGCAGCCACCCCTCAGCTAAGACTAGCTCTCAAATATAACATCTTATTTCATAGTTTGAAACATATTTACATGCTAGTCCCTCTCCCTATCATGTTTTCCCCAATCAGTTTCATCAAACCAATGTTTACTCCAGCTTCAAGACTTGAGTGACCACCTTTCTCCTTCAGGAAGTTTTCCTGGAATTCACAGTCTGATATAAATCCCTCTCCTCCTTGTTCCATGGGTCATATCTCTTATCATGTATCTCCCATAATCCCTGATCCGCGCCTGTACCCCTGACCACATCACTCTCTCTTGAGGGCAGGACCTTTGTCGATTTATTGCAAAGCCCACCTGGCTCATTGGAAGAAGCTTAAAGAAATGTTTGTTGC
This sequence comes from Scalopus aquaticus, assembly GCA_004024925.1. Taxonomy (NCBI): domain Eukaryota; kingdom Metazoa; phylum Chordata; class Mammalia; order Eulipotyphla; family Talpidae; genus Scalopus; species Scalopus aquaticus. The sequence goes on from PVIJ01006195.1 coordinate 5,186, forward strand.
GGGCCTCTTGGCGGCACAGCGGTTAAGCGCTGCGCTGTGGAGCTGTCAGCAGCAGCAACGCGAGTTTGACGCCCAGCCAGGGAGATTCCCACATGGCACAGCAGACCTCTCCTGCCTCCCCCTCTGCTCCCCTCAGCAGGATATTTCTGTCCATCTGCCTGTTCTGCTGCCCGCTCTGTCACTGTTGAATCCTCTCACAACCCCACTCCTCTGACCTATACCCGTTTGTATGCATAAATAAATAAATGTTAAAAAAAAGAAAAAAAAATGTTTGTTGAATGAATGCAGCCGAATAAGTAACCCTGGAGTTCAGATTCATGTGTGCTGGCTCAAATGAAACATTCTTTCCCTGATACCACCTTTCCTGCTAATCTGACCTGAGTTTTATAATCCTCTTTACCAGGTTGCCAAGCAACTCACCTCACACTGCTCTCTGGTTTTAGTTATACTTTCATTCATTCATCCATTCAACAACTATTTCCCTGCAAGTTTACCAGGACAAACACAAGCCTGCAAGAAATAACTGAGCACAAGATGTGACCCCTGACCTTAAGGAGCTCATGACTCAAGTTGAAAAAACAAAGCATAAATATGAAAGAAAAAAAAAAGGAGCAACATTGCAATATAACATGCATTTAATAGCAAAACAGGCAAAAAGGGGCCTTGAACCAAGAGGATGTCACTGTTTTGAATTTGATGCTATCTGAGTACAAAGCAGTAGATCCAATAGGGAAGGGGCTGAAATGAGCAGCCCTGGCTCCCGGCTGCATACAGCGGCTGATTCTCCTTGAAATATGAGGCTTTGGGCAGCTGTGCCTGAGTAGACATTCCTTTGAGCTCTGATTCTAATACTATTTTTAAAAGACTCTCCTTTAAAATGTCACTTTGTGTCTTGGGGAAAAGAAAAAATCTGTCATAGTTATTTCACTGGTCAAAGTAAATACCAAAGAAATACTCCTGCTGTATCCACAGCTCCAGAGTAGACTTTCCCCTGCCAGAGAGGCTAAAGAAGCAGAGAGGTCCCTTTCAGGCTGGGGGTTATGAAGGACTTCTTCTGTAGTGGTATTCATCCCTCTTCATTGGGTCTTCACAGTAGACCTGAGCATTACCTGAGAGGTAAGATTGCTTAAATGTAAGACTTTCCAACCCAAGCCAGAGATGGTAGCAGATACCTACAGACCTTAGCTATGTTTCTGGTATAAATACCAGGACTTCAAGAATGATGATACTTCCTGTTATTTTAATGAAGGGAATGAAAACACATTTGCTCCATATTGTGGTAAATAGATGTTGGTATTCAAGACAAAGTTCTATGAATAGCATTGACTGGTGTGTGTACATGTTTGCACTAGAGGTGGGCTTGGAAGGAAAACATCCTAGTTCCTGTTGTACACAGTGATTCTTTGCATAACTTTACTACCCATTAAACCCCAGGATGGGTGTGCTAGCATGTAGAAAAAATAGAGTTGTGAAAATTAGCATGTCTCCATGCTAATATGTTAGGTCTAAGAAAAACTATGCACAGCTCAGAAATTCTTAGTGCTTGGGATATATTTGGAGGCCATTAAAATATAGGGTGTCCCACCTACAAGCCTACAACCTCCAAATATATCTGAGCCCTAAGCCTTCACTTGAGTTTGTAATTTAGACTCAACTCCCCACGGAACATTCCCTTGGGATGACACCTAAAACCCACATCTAGGAAAACTAGATCCAGTACTCAGAACTTCAGAGTTTTTAGTTTCATTCATTTCTACTTCTTTTTTTAATTACCAGTTCAGATCGGCCTCATCTCTCACCTGCTTGTTTTTGTAGCCCAGAACTATAAATTAAGAAATTATTGTGTTTCCAGGGGCCTCCCCGGTGGCGCAGCGGTTGAGCCCTGCGCTGTGGAGCTGTCGGCAGCGGCGATGCAAGTTCGATGCCCGGCCGGGGAGAATCCCACATGGTGCGGCAGACCTCTCCTGCCTCGCCCGCTGCTCCCCTCAGCAGTGTATTTCTGATCTGCCCGTTATGCTCCCCCACTCTGTCTCTGGTGAACCCTCTCGCCGCCCCACGCCTCTGGCCTGTTGTACCCCAGCTTGTATGTATAAATAAATAAATCTTTAAAAAAAAAAAAAAAAGAAAGAAATTATTGTGTTCCCACCTTCCCTTGCAGCTAGAGTGGCTACCTAGTCCTGGTCCTGACCTAACCCCCTGCAGTTTGCCTGAAGTCTGGTGCTTCCTGGGAGGGTTTTAACATTGGTGACTCAGTGGAATAGTTGTATCCTTTCCCATTCTTGCTGCCTTAAATGTGAATGTGATATTTTGAAGTTGGAGAGCCACTTTCTGATGACAAGGTGACAAGTAAGAGGACAAAAGCATGATAGAGCAAACAGACAGGAGATGAAAGTCTGAACCCAGGAGTGACTGCCTGCTCTACACATCTGATTATGTGAGAAAACAAACCTCGGTTGGCTTACGTCACTATTACACACAGCAGTACCCACGTCTAACTGGCACTTTGCTAAATCCTTTCTCTTACACGTATCTAAAACACAAGTCTGAGCATGGCGTGGCTAAGAACCTTGAAGGTTGGGTCACCCTCACTTTAGAGTGAATTTTAAGCCATCCAGCGGGGCTGAAAAGGCCCCTGTGACTTGGCCTCCATCTGTCACCTCCTGTCTTTCCTACTCCCATCTTTAGCAAAGCTCAACTGTTTATAGTTACCCAGCCACAGAGCAACTTGACCCTGTGTGCCTGTTTCTGCACTTCTCCTAATGATCTCTTATTTCCTTTAATGTTCAATTCAGACATTCACATCATCTCAGCTGCCTCAGGTATGAATTCTACAGAGAACCTCTCCTCTGAGTAGTTGTAACACCATCTCACCAAAAAGACTGAAATATTCTGTTTATGTCTGTCCCTTCAATTGGTTAAGAGACCTCCAGGGTAGTTTTCTTGTAAAGGCACATTTGTGTCTTCTTTTTTCTTATATACTTATTTATTCTGTATCTCCATCTCTGATTGTTTTTACTATCAGCAGAGCACTGGTAGAGATGGGCTTTGATAGTCCCACATGGCCACTAGAATATGAGTCAGCCCTTGAGGGCAGAACTATATCTTCCTCACTCTAAATCTTTTGGGTCTAGTACAGTACCTGGGACACAGTCTTCTGGGCTGTTTAGTAAACCAGTGTTGATTTGATTTGGGATAAAGTGATATAAAGAAATCTTTCAAAATTCCTACATTTTTTCCTGAATAATCCATATATTTGTTATATTCTGGCTTGCTTGAAAAATAGGAACTAAAGGATGCAACTTTTGGGCCTCCCTCGTGGCGCAGTGGTTAAGCGCTGCGCTGTGTTGCTGTCCGCAGCGGTGATGCGAGTTCGACGCCCGGCCAGGGAGAATCCCGCATGATGCAGCAGACCTCGCCTGCTTCGCCCACTGCTCCCCTCAGCATTGTACTTCTGCTCTGCCTGTTCTGCTCCCCGCTCTGTCTCTGGTGAACCCTCTTGCCGCCCCACACCTCTGACCTGTACCCCAGCTTGTATGTATAAATAAATAAATCTTTAAAAAAATAAATAACTTTTATGCAACTTTTATGTTGGTAGATATCTTTAATATTAATTGTATTTGAAAGTATTGCTAACGACATTATTTTCTTCTAGAAAGAATGGTACCGAAAGACCAGTATTAAGCTTTATTTTGTAACTCCTACATGCATAGGCTGAACTATACTAATTAACACTTAACTACTACAACACCAGTATCCCTCTTTCTTCACAAAGACTTCTCATCCAGACTGTAAGTTCCTTAAAGTTTCTACTTTTCACTTCCTTTAAGGCTCCCACAGTATCTAATACAATGTTGTATAAATAAGGGCTGGTCAACTTTTAATGAGTTGAGTGACTGCCCAGGAGTTACCTCACTGTGTGCTGTCTCCATCGGGTAATGACTAGGGCTGTGTTTCCATAAGCTGTTGTCCTTGGCTTCGTCTGTGCTTCTTTCCTAGACATCCTGTGCTTCTTACCAAATTGAGTCACCTCATTTCTGCTGCATGTGACTGGCTGGCCATTGTCACTGACTCTAGAAGTTTGAGCACGAATCAGAACAATGATAACACAGCCAAAAATAATAATAGCAAGCCTTAATTGAAACTTTATAATGTGTCAGATTCTAGTTAAAGACTGTCTGTAGATTATTTCATTGATCCATTGAATATGTCCAACCTGCAGATAAAGAAACTAAACTGAGAGGGATTAAGGAACTTGTTCAAGAGCTCAGTCAGCAAGGTTGAAACCAGAATTCATACCCAAGTGTCTTGACTCCAGGAGAAAATCTTTTAATCAGCTTAGATTATAGATCTGATCCTTTGCTGGTCCAGTCACTTTGCTCAATAACAGATTGATTTAAAAAAAAAGAAGAAACACACACACACACACACACACACACACACAGTCATGGACAAAACTGCTAATTCTGCATGATAAAGGTAATTAGCACTAACTTTCCCTATCATTTCTATAGTTGGAATTAAATGATCCTTCTTGAACACCATCTCATGCATACTTAGAGAATTATAAATATCTAAACTTGGAAAAGAAAATATGACCCTATACTGTTAAGACGTTTACACTCTAGACTTGGAGATAATAGCTATAATTTATTCAGCACTTACGCAGTAGACAGTGTAACATACATACAACAATCCTACATGACAAGGAAAACAAGATTCTAAGAATTTAAGTGGCTTGCACAGGCTAGAAGCGCTAGTAAGTAGTAAGTGAGTAAATAAGTATATCGCTAATATGTTAGCTTCTTTGGATCTTAATTTTCCAGCTAGCTTATATTGTCAAGGCTCTCTGGCAGGTGGTCCTGTTTCAAACCAGCTGTTCCACAGCTGGGCTCTCAACAAGTGCTGCACATCAGAATCACCTGGGAAATTTTTGAACTCTCAAAAACCAATTAAGTCAGAACCCCTGGGGTCAGATTTGGGTATCAGCATATTTTAAAGTTTTCAAGGTAATTTGAAACATAGCCAAGAATGAAAACCACTGTTCTACAAACACCTAATAAATAACTTATACCAGTCACTGAGACCTAAGAAAAACCTAATTATAAGTTACTGATTGAGCCTACTCTCACTACTTTTTCAGGACAAAATGGTCTCTTCCATAGCTCATGGTATGGAGCAGTCAAGCTTAAACAAATCCTTTCAAATTCTGAGCAGTTTCACTATATTTGATGGTGGTGGAATAAGGTTTTACCATCTCTGTCAGGAAGTAAATCATCCTAACCTGGTAAAGAATAAAAAAATAAGCCTTCTAGATTTTCCCATTGGCATGTCAACTCGGTTGGTGTATCTACGTGGTCTACAGAACTTCCTTTGATGAGCCACACTAACTATTGCCCTGTCAGGTAATGGGTAGATAATCTGATCATGAACCAGTCCCAATCCAGTCCTTGGCAGTAATTTCCTGGACACGCAGGACATTAGAGTCCCCCAAAAAATACCTTGATTAAATTAATTTTATGCTTTCATTTTATGAAAGGGCTTTATGAGAAAAGTTAACTTGATATACACTCCAGTATGTTTTTGTCAAACACTATTCAAAGATACTGCCTATTATTTGAATGACTTTTCTCATAGATTTATGAAAACAATTGCCTTCTAAAATTTGGAACCAGAAATAAATCGGTATCTCCAGTCCAATATCTGTATTAATTGAGAAATTATATCTTGGGGTGGTGTGTGTGTGTGTGTGTGTGTGTGTGTGTGTGTGTGTGTGTGTGTGTGTAATCACTTGGTGCCAGTGACAAAACACAGAGTTAAATCCAAAGCTCATTTCACTTTAGAAAAGCATTTTAATTAGACATTAATTCTTCAAGTTCTCTGCTCGACACTGAATATGTCACCTTTCACCAACACAGTCCACCATTTACCTTCCATTGCTGTCAATGGCACCACTATTCATTCCCCAGACACTCAAAATGAAAATCTCAGTCACTTCCATTTGACTTCCCACATTCCAGTCTCATTAGCATTCCAATAACTTGATAAGTACCACAGACCATAAATTCACAGAGATCAAGATTTTTCCTATTTTACTGACTGGTGTGTTCCTATCCCTAAACATAATACCTAACACAAAGCAAATGTTCATAAACTTTTACTGAATAATGAAGATTGACTCATTATCTCCTTCCCTCCTAGTTTCTTGTCACTTGTCCCCTTCTCATCCTCCCTGCCATCACATAAGTACAGGCTCTTAGTATCGTTCCTTGTCATTAATATTCTACACTGTCCTGACTTTAATGCACATGTCCAGTCTAGCAGAGTTCAGCTGCTGCTAAGGAAACGTTCTAAAATACCCGAGTGTGTCTCTTCCCAGCTCAAAGTTTCCCCTTAATTTTCAAGATGTTTTAGAGCCAGCATTACTTAACATCCTTGTTGGGGATCCAATCTACAAAGCTTCTTATTGCTTTTCCTCTCTCCACAGGATTTCACATCCATATGTACAAGTGGGAGGAGAGTGAGAGGGTGAGGTGAGCATCTGTTACTAGTCTCTGGACATAGCTGGGGTTTAAAGACTATCCAGAGGTAAGTAATTCCAATTATAGGGGCTGAACTAGAGGGCACAAGAATTCAAAGCCTATCTATTTTCTGATGTTTCCATTTGCGATGGATGAGTGCAAATTTTCTGGATATAGCCTGTTCGCTTTCCTGTTTACCCCTTCTCTCTATTCCAGCTCCCACCATTTACTTGCTCTAATTTGCATAAATTAAAAGTTCTTCTCACCACTTTAAAATAATGACACACTGGCAACATGTATTCTCATGAATCTGAACATTTTTATGCTTACATAGAGGAAAATGGTCTGTAAAATACTTGGCATATGCCAGGCAAGATGAATGTTTGACATTGTTTTTACATGTGCTTCCATAATTATTAAATAATATGTGTGTACACATGTTTGTAAACACAAACATATTTGCCTGGGTGTACAGGTATATGTATGATTGTGTGTGTGTGTATACATGCATACATACACACACACACACACACACACTTAGGGAACATAAGTGTGAGCAGAGGGGTCAGACCATGGCAGTTGTGAAGAAAGACACTACTTAGAACTAAGGACAGGGTCAGGGTGGAAACAAATGCCTATGTACCTTTCAGGCAGTGGGAAGGAGAGGTTATGTATGTAAAAGCAGGTTAAAATGGTGAAGCACCAAAACAGGAATGTTTGTCAGTGACAGATGTCCACAAAGATAAACCTGAGTCATAAAAAAAAAATGCAAAATATTTCAGCATGTCAGAGAAATGTATGTGTCATTTTAGAAAGACTTCTGTCACTGGTTTTTCATTAGTATCAATGCTTCATTTGCAGAGGAATTTGTGGTTTACAATGCACGCATTCACATGAATTATTCTGAGTCGCTCATTCCAATATCTTTGAGAGATAAGCATTAGTATTCTCATGGGAAGACAAAAGCTTTAAGAGATTGGGTGACATGTCCAAAATCACCAGCCAGCAAGCGGTAGCATATGCACTGTGGAATTTGGGGGTCACAGTCCTTATCTCTGGGTCATCTTGAACTAAACCCTAGACTAATGCCAAGAGTCCTGCCTTGGTCACTTCTCACAGCTGTTCCTGCTCCCTACACCAGCCACAGTTCTATGTAGTTCTGGAAGTAGCAGCAAAAACAATAATATATACTATTTATCTAGTGTTTATTTTTTTTAAGTTTTTTGAAGATTATTTATGCATACAAGAGTTGGGGTACAGGCCGGAAGTGTGGGGGAGGGTGAGAGGATTCACCAGAGAGAGTGGGGAGCAGAATAGGCAGGACTGAAATACACTGCTGAGGAGAGCAGCAGGCGAGACAGGAGGGGTCTGCCGCGCCAGACTGAAGATCCCTGCCTGATCAAACTCCTGCTGCAGCGGCTGCAGATAGCGTCATACTGCTGACACTTAACCTGTTGTGCCACCAGGGAGGCCCTGTCCAATGTTTCTTGATCAGACAAGTGTGCATTATTTTATTTAACCCTCACAGCAATTCCTTGAAAAGAATATTGTCACTTTTTAAGTCTGGTGAACTGAGGCTTAGAGAGAGGAAGAAATTTGGCTAAGGATAAATAGATATTAAGCAGTGGACTCTATACAAAAAATTCTTTTAAAATCAGCAGCATTATGCATCCTCGCACTCAGTTACTGATTTGATCTAGCTGGGTTTCATACATTTTCCCCCTTTTCTCACAAACTCTTGGAATTTTAGAACTGAGAGAGGCCTAAGGAATCATGTAATCGAATCCCCTTGTCTTAGTGTGACAAAACTCTCACTTGGAAAGATTTAATCACTCATTCTAGCACCACAACACCAGTGGGAACAGAATTGAGTCCCTGATTCCCAGATTAGCAATCATTGAGCCCCACCTCAACCCTTCCTGTCCCACTCCACGCCGGGGATAAACAGAACTGAACAGCACACACTCTCCCATATCAGTTCAAGCACTAGTGATGCACACTTTTTCAGCTTTTTGGCTGTATCTGTTCAAATCAAAGTATATTAGAATAGACCCTCTTTGCTTGCCTTAGATGCAAGAGCATTAACTTGATAGCTGGGGTTGAAAAGACCTGATTAGGGCCTCCCTAGTGGCACAACAGGTTAAGTCTCAGCACTATGAAGATGTCCGCAGCCACTGCAGCATTTGTTCAATCCCCAACCAGGGAGCTTCCCATATGGCACAGCAGACCTCTCCTGTCTCACCCACTGCTCCCCTCAGCAGTGTATTTCAGTTGATCTACCTGTTCTTCTCCCCACTCTCTCTGGTGAATCCTCTCACCCTCCCCCACACTTCTGACCTGCACCCCAGCTTGTATGCATAAACAAAATCTTTAAAAAAAAAAAAAAAGAAAAGACCTGTTTAGGCCCTACTCAAAGTATCTGGAAGCCACAATAAACAGAAAAACAAATAGAATCAAGTTAGTAGCAAGCTAGCTTCCTGATACTATTTTCTGACAGTAGGGGAAAAGTGTTCTAATATAAAAAAGGAAACAAAATGGTAGACAAGCATCTGCGAAAGGTACTTCCTCAGTTTAGACTCTTGGGTATGCTGTTATGTGAAGTGGTCACTTCACAGAACATCTGGCACATCATAGCCATTACTTAGGGTGCCACTTTAAAGACTTATTTACACGAAACAATCTGTTCCAGCGTCTTCTATTTACAAACCCAAATTTGTCAAGCCTGACTCATTATCAACTCATGTGAACAGGGTAAGTCTCATTTCTAGGCTAAGCTGGAAAATGGGCAAGACCAAGAAAAACCTCAGCCTCCAGGCTCAGGTCAGTAGATTTTGTTGTGTTGTTTTACTGTTTCCTCCTCTTTTTCCCTTTTTTTATCCTTCCATAAGATAATGCAAAATTAAAGAGGAAATGTAATTGAAAACAATTCTTTTATTTTGCCAAAAACCCTGCTAGCTACTCAAGAGATTATTCTCATGCTCCCCACCCAAACAGGTACATTTTACATTTTGGAGCCTAAGTATGTATAGGCAGTAAGGGTCCCCAAAGTGTAACAGGGGAGAACACCTAGCTCTGTTCAAGTGCCTTCTTTTCTCACAGTCCTCAAAGAAGGAAGAAGGAGCATAGGAAAATATGACAAACACAATCAAGCCATCTTTTGCATATGACTAATTGATGGGTGGGGAAAAACATGGAGGGGAGCGAGCTGGTGTTAAAGCCTAATGGACATACTCCACACTCTGAGGAGTCCACTCCTGAATCATTGGGTGTTGACCTACACTTCCTACAGTTGGCATTTATAGAGAATTTAAAATCGTGGTTCTAAACTCCTAGTCTTTCCTCAGGCAGTAAGCATATCATGGTTAATTTACACGTGGCAACCATCTTTGTCCATTTATAAGTAGTTTCTCCTAACCCAGACAATTTGCAGTATAAATCAAGACTTTTGTAGAGAAATTTTTAAGTAATTCTTTAGATATTTTCTTTCAATAGCATGTTTCTTTTTTTAAGTAACTTTTACAATGGCATACAACAATATTCACTTTTTTGTGTACAATTCTATGAATTTTGACAAATGCTTAGAATTGTGTGATGACTGCCACAATCAAAATGCGGACAAGCTCTATCATCCTATAACCTTTGCTAATGCTTCTACTTTCCCCACTCACCCTTAATTCCTGGATAGCACTAATCTGTTCTTCAGCCTACAGTTGTGTTTTCTCCAGATTGTCATATGAATGGGATCACATAACTATTTGAGCTGGATTTTTTTCTTTTTTAAAAAAAAATTATTTATTTGTACATAAAAGTTGGGGTGTAGGCCAGAGGTGTGGGGGGGTGAGAGGATTCACTAGAGTGGGGAGCAGAACAGTCAGATTAGCTGAAATACACTGCTGAAGTGGGCGAGGCAGGAGAGGTCTGCCATGCCATGTGGGAAGCTCCCTGGCCGGTTACCGAATTCATGCTGCAGTGGCTCTGAATAGCTTCATAGTGCCGAGACTTAACCTGTTGTACCACCAGGGAGGCCCTGAGCTAGATTTTTTTCAGTAGGAACACAGCGTTTGAGCTTCTTCTATATTGCTGCATGTATCCATAGTTTGTTCCCTTTCACTGTTGAGTAGTAGTTCGTTTTATGGAAGTACCACAGTTTGTTCATTCACCAGCTGAAGGACATAGAGCTGTTTCCAGATGTTGATGATGAGTAAAACAGCCACAAACATTCACATACAGCTGTTTGTGTAAAAGCAAGTTTTTTCTCTTGTCCAAGGAGTGGAATTGCTGGGTCATATGCTAAGTGCACATTTAACTTTACAAAAACTTTCAAACTATTTTCCAGAGTGATTATATCATTTTATATTCCCATATCCTCTCAAGCATTTGATGTTGCCACTACTTTTGCCTCTAGCCATATGAGTAGTAGTGGCTCGTTATGATTTTAATTTATATTTCTCTAATTATTAGTGATGTTGAGTATTTTTTCATATGCTTGTTTGCCAACTGTATATACAGATTTTTAAATGGTCTTATCTGATTTCAAATGTGATACAAGCTTACTATAAAAAATGGAAGTGACTACACATCTTTCTTTAATAATTTTACCTTCTAATTAGAGCTATTACTAACTCAAGGTATATACCTATATACTTTTCGTGTAAATGCTAGTATGAATTTACACAAGTATATATATTCTTGCAAAATCTGTGGCATTTAATATATACCTTTTGAAATCTTTTATCACTTAATAATAATCTGGAGTAGCCTTACATATTATGGTATTCAATTTTTTTGCATTATTCAATTGTCTGTACTATCACATTTTCTAATAAAACAGAAATGTGCTGCTCTTAGGTCAAAAAAGCCATATTTTAACAATTCCTTATATTTCAACATAATAGCAGTTGTATTTCTAATATATTCTACTAAAATTTTAAAGCTGTACAAACTTCCTGATGAAATTATACATTGCACATTTCCCAGCTTTGAACTGAGAATTTTATGTTGTAACAACAAGGACTATTTTAGAAATATGTGACCAGTGGAATTACATACAAATATGAAACATGAAATCAATTTCATGTTATGTCTTAAGAAACTTGGTATGTGGGTAGCTGCTATATCATAAGGGATAACAAGACTTGGGCCTCCCTTGTGGCACAGCGGTTAAGTGCTGTGCTGTGGAGCTGTCGGCAGTGGCGACACCGGGCCAGGGAGATTCCCACATAGCTCGGCAGATCTCTCCTGCCTCACTCGCTGCTCCTCTCAGCAGTGTATTTCAGTCAATCTGCCTGTGCTGCTCCCCACTCTGTCTCTGGTGAACCCTCTCGCCTCCCCACGCCTCTGGCCTGTACCCCAGCTTGTATGCATAAATAAATAAATCTTTAAAGAAAAAACATAAAACAAGACTTCAAATAAATTTACTACATTGTACTACAGCTCACCAGTGCTTTCCACAATTAACAGATTCCTTTATGTACTTTAATTATTTAATTTAAAGGCAATTCCTTCTGTATCCACTAAGCCTATTATAATATTCTCAAAGGAATTCAATTACTATTAGTTTTCTTTCATCAATGATCTCACAGAAAGCAGATATGCTGGCAAGGAATGTAAATGATTTATTTATTATGACTTAACCGTTGACCCCTCTGCTTGCTTACATTTAGGGAGATAAAGGGGAAAAGCTGATACTACCATCATTCTTTTTTTTTTTAAAGACTTATTTATTTATGCATACAAGCTGGGGTACAGGTCAGAGGTGTGGGGGCGGCGAGAGGGTTCACCAGAGACAGAGTTGGGAGCAGAATAGGCAGATCGATGGAAATACACTGCTGAGGGGAGCAGCCGGCAAGGCAGGAGAGGTCTACCACGTCATGTGGGAATCTTCCTGGCTGGGTGTCGAACTTGAACTCACGGCGCTGCTGCCTACAGCTCCACAGTGCAGTGCTTAACCGCTGTGCCACCAAGGAGGTCCTACTAGGGTCATTCTTAAGTAGGAAATTCTTCTGGTCTTTTTAGTAACAGATAGACATATTTAATCCCAGAAGGCTATACGAAAGGAGTAGAGAAAAAGGAAATATCAGAGACCTTACTGGGTATTTCCTTTCTCTTGCCTAAGAGTATTTAATCTTTTGGTTTTTTAAGCAAAACTCTTGCAGCTGCTTAGTTCTCTGTTCGTGCCAAGGACCCTTTGTTTATACTAGCTGCACCCAAAGAATTCTTCTTACACAAGTTGTACTGCTCAAGCTCTTTTGCAAGTCTCAGACTATCACATCCATGGGGAAACAGAGCCATACTTTTCTTTATCAACATTCCTCTGGTCAAAGGAGAATGTAGAGGATTTAAATCCCTAAACATTACGTCTTAATACTGCCTATGATTTGCAAGTGTCAATGTATGAGAAAATCTTCATAAGCTGAGGCTAGATAAACCAACCATTTTAGAGTGATAGAATTCAGAGTGATAGCCCTAGGAAGGGGCCTGGAACAACAGTTTAGTCTAGCACTCAAGTGGTTTTCTGTCCTAACTTTAAAGTCAGCAAGAACCCCAGAGTAAATAATGGAGTAAAACATTGGACCAAGTTCACCTGGATAAAACTGGTTCTAGATTTTCATCTATACGTTCACAACTTTCTATTTCCATAAAAAAAAAAAAACAAAAAAAACAGGGCCTCCCCGGTGGTGCAACGGTTGAGTGCTGCGCTGTGGAGCTGTCGGCAGCAGTGACGCGAGTTCGACGCCCGGCAGGGAGAATCCCTCATGGCGCAGCAGACCTCTCCTGGCTCACCCGCTGCTCCCCTCAGCAGTGTACTTCTGATCTGCCTGTTCTGCTCCCCACTCTGTCTCTGGTGAACCCTCTCGCCGCCCCACGCCTCTGGCCTGTACCCCAGCTTGTATGTAAAAAAAAACAAAAACAAAAACAAAAAACTAATTTTGGATGTATTTTTAAAGATACTTTATTTTTAAAGTCAAAATGAAGTATCATTTTTACCATCAAATCTCAACCTATACAATAATTAAGACAATTCTCCATGTTTAACTTTTTCCTGAAAGATCAAAGAATGTGAACCAAAGGAAGTTCTTTTTGTTCAGTTGTGTCCCTTCAACTCCAAATACTGTGTCTGCTTGTGAGAGGGTGGTCCTCAGGAAAGTGGAGTGTTCCAGGTTCCCTGCCTCACCCAAGGGAGGGTGGAGCTGAGCAGGAGAGATAAGAAGACAGAGGAGAGAAAGGAAGAAAGGGAGCAGGATGGAGACAGAAGAACAACAAGGAGCAGAGAGACATGTGAAGAAGCTGTACTGGCCTGAACTGTTGGAAACAGATGTGGGTGAGAGACCCGTGGGGAGGTGACTATGGCAACGTTGATCTTGGTTTTGATTTTGCTCTTTAACTCGAAGAATTGTCTGACTGTTTCTGACCCTTTTCTATTGGTCCCTGCCAAAAGATGTTTTAAACTCGTGGCAGGCTTTCGGGCCTTGCCCTGGGCCAATCCCATTTGGGTGGGCTTTTGCCCATGAGGTGATGGATAACTTTGGGTGCTTAGCTTAGAAACTATGTTCTTTGTCTTTTCTGTATTATCACACTAATTGTATTAAAGTTTCTTTTCCATTTAAGGTCTTTTTTTTTTTTAAGATTTATTTATTTATGCATACAAACTGGGGTACAGGCCAGAGATATGGGGAGGTGAGAGGGTTCACCAGAGACAAGTGGGGAGCAGAACAGGCAGATGGATGGAAATACACTGCTGAGGGGAGCAGCGGGCGAGGCAGGAGAGGTCTGCCGCGCCATGTGGGAATCTCCCTGGCTGGGCATCGAACTCGCGTTGCTGCTGCCGACAGCTCCACAACGCAGCGCTCAACTGCTGCGCCACCAGGGAGGCCCTCCATTTAAGGTCTTATATATTTTGTCCTGATGCAGCGGATGGCAGAACCTATTTAGAATGGGCAGGTTGGGGGGTTCTGGGGGTGCCGCTCTCCCTGCCTTGTAACACGCTCAGTATTCTATAAACATTTAGATCATAAACACCATTCACTTACACTGACTCTGTTGCCTATACAATGATTTTCAAAATAAGATTGAGCTAAAAAGAGTCACAGGACACCACCAAAATCAGACAGCTATCCACAGCCAGAGAGTGCGTTCAATCTGGACCCCCAATTCTTCCACCTGCTTTCACTGTACCACAATCGCTTCTCCCAGATTATCCAGATTTAAAAATTTAGAAACACTAGCAATCATTTGGACTTTTGTTATTGATGGAGGAGATATAACTCCATTATCTAACTCAAGGGTAAAACCAGACGAGGAGGAGGGGGGTGGTAGACGGAATTAACATAACCATGAGCACAATCCCTAGGCACCAGCACCTGAGTTACAAAGCATAGGAAGGAGCCAGAGTGCAGTCTAGGGGCAAAGATATGGAAATTGAGCCCATTGTAGACTCTGGTCTCTTTTCTAATTCTAGTTAGCCAGTAAAAAGGAAACTTCCTCGAAGATGAGCCCCTCCAGACAGAAAGAAAAGGATAAAGACCCGACCTGCCCCCACGAAGGGGCAGACCTTTCTGCCCTTGTGTCTGTGCAAGTGTCATATACGTCTCTGTCCCTTTTCCTAATAAACCTGATCTTTACAACTGCGTCTTTGCCTCGTGGATGAGCTTGCTGCATGCCGCTGAAGGGAGCTCTGGTGAAACCTTTCCTAGAGTGGACCCAAGGACCCCGCTCCTCTCTCAAATCCGTTGGAAAAACGACATCACTGTCACCTGGATACAGCTGACTCACGCTTTCATGCTTGCATTATGTAGATAAAATCCCATCTATGTCCGATCTTACAATCTAACATTATCTCTCTCCAGACCTTCTTTTATTCCCCCTTTCTCCCCAAAAGTTCATCAACTACAGGATTCAAGGCTAGCCTTAGTCTGACCACTCACTTGTGAGCTCCATGACCGTCAATCACATTACTTATGACGGAGGAGATATAACGCAAAATAAGATTAGAACTAGAGGGCCTCCCCGGTGGCGCAGCGGTTAAGCGCTGCGCTGTGGAGCTGAGCTGTCGGCAGCGGCGATGCGAGTTCGACGCCCAGCCGGGGAGAATCCCACATGGTGTGGCAGACCTCTCCTGCCTCGCCCGCTGCTCCCCTCAGCAGTGTATTTCTGATCTGCCTGTTCTGCTCCCCGCTCTGTCTCTGGTGAACCCTCTCGCCGCCCCACAGCTCTGGCTTGTACCCCAGCTTGTATGTATAAATAAAAAAAATAAAAATAATAATAAAAAAAAAGATTAGAACTAGACCCACACAAGGAAGTGGGGGTAGAAGAAATCAACATAAGCATTAGCACAATCCCTAACTGCCAGCTCCTAAATTACAAAGCATAGGTAGGAGCTAGAGGGCAGTCTCTAGGGCCAAAGATATTGAACCCATTGTAGAATCTCCGGTCAATCTCTGGTCTCTTTTCTAATTCTATTTAGCCAGTAAACACCCATCTTCAAAGTTGGGAGCCCCTCCCAACTGAAAGAAGGCTATATCAGTGCCATCCATGCAAGAATTCAGGGCAGCCATTTTTTCTGCCCATGCAGGTGCTTTCCTTTACCAACTCTGTCCCTCTGCAGGGCAGCGGCCTGCCTGTCTGCCCGTGACCTGCACCATGTGGGCCTCTCTTAGCAAACCTGCCCCTCAGCGGGGTAGCTCTTTCTGCCTGCTTGTGTCTGTACAAGTGTCCTTTACTTCCTTGCCCTAATAAACCTGCTCTTTAAGTGTAACTGAGTCTCTGTCTCGTGGAGAAACTTGTCACGTGCCACCGAAGGGAGCTCTGGTGAAACCTTTCCCAGAGTGAACCCAAGGACCCTGCTCCACTCTCAAATCCATCGACTCTAAAACAACATCACTTACACTCTCTGAGCCTCTGTTTTACATTATGTGAAGTAGGGAAAATAGTAGTCTCCTCAAACTGGCTGAAGGGGAAGCAGGTGAGAAAATGCTCACGGATCCATGTGGGCCATGCCCACTGGATAAATGTTTCTAGAAGACACATACAAGAATAAAACTATGGGTCCATGAGGGGTAGTAACTCTTAATAGTGACAAGGTGGGTGACAGAAACTTGCTCCAGGCTCCAACATGTATTTCATGACAATATAACATGCAAGGTAAGAAGCAGTGAGACGGTGAATGCAGCTAGAGTTCATTTTGTGCTTGTTTCCCAACTCTGTGCTGTGAGGTCAAACTGGTAGTTTGTACTCAGCTATAGAGGGGATATTTATACTACAGGGAACCAGCAAGAACTAATAATGCAGAACTCCCCTCCCCTACCAGAGAGCTGATGAACTTTGACCAGCACAACTGAGTCCAGGCTTTGAAGTCAAACAAATCCAGGTTTGCATTCAAACCCAAACTCCAACACTTGCTAGTATCTGGGCAGTCTGACTCTCTGGGTCCTTACCTTTTGGATGGGGACAATACTATTAAGGAAACATAAGCAGGAGCCAACAAAATAGTAAATGATAAGGATGGCTGTTATTATGATAAAAGACTGGACTATTTTAAAACTCAGCTTAACGCGATGTATCTCATTTCTTTCACATGCTTAATAAAGACATGAATGTGATTTTAGAGTGAACATGTCAGGCTAGGTCAGGAATGAATTTGTTTTATGGAAAAAATTTCTATTCAAGCTCTTTTATTGTTTCTGTTTGAGGAAACACTTAAACAAATTCGAACATCTAAACAAACAAAGTTTTAAAGGCAAAATGCTAAGTGCTCAAAGTCTCTGGGGCATTTTTCAACAATGCTGGGCTCAAGCCAGAATATGCTACAACCTTTTTGAACCCACCCCACCCTGCCTCAACAGCAGGCCTCCCCCAGAGAAAAGAATTTGACACAATGCCAACAAGAGAATCTTCCTACTTAGAATATCTTCAGGATTTCATTCTTTTTGTTAAAAAAAAAAAAAAACCAAAAAAAAAAAAACCACCTAAAAGCTTGGGATGTAACAGTCTTCAAAATATCCAAATGCACAGAGCCCAGAGAAAGATTTAAACTGTAAAAATCTGTGGTTGGGAGACATGTGGTTCCTTGCTAATTCATGAACAGCCCAGACAGCCACAGGGTGGAATTTTCTATCCATTCCCAATTCTTGGCATTGGTGGCCTTATTATGGGAGTAATTGGCCACCCACCTATGGGTGCCCTTGGTGGTGGCCTGCTGTGGTGGCTCAAGGCAATCCAATAGGGCAGGGTGGGGTTAAGGGTCATCCATTCATTTTTCACTCTCTTGTCAGGGCATGAGGGGGTAGGGCAGGAAAAGGAGAAAACAGATAAGACCTAAGGGAACTGGTGAAGCCCCAGAAGCCACACCCTATAAGATGATGAGAAAAGGATGTGGAAAGGATACCACCGTGGCCCCCCACTGTTGGGGCAGTCCTAGCACTTCCTCTTTATCGCCACCATCTGCCTCCTCCCTTTGCTGGCCAGGCTGCCTGGGGCACAGAAGGCATTTAGTGTAATCTACAGCAGGAAAAAAGTCAAGATTTTTTACAGACTGCTGTCTCTTTATTTTTTCACAGGATTTCCTTGACACAACTGCATGGCAAGCACCCCATTCCTATGGAAGCTGAAAGACAAACTGGACCTGGGATTTGAACCTTTGTTCCTCTGACAGGATGCTAAAAGATGAAACCCTTTTTCTGATTTGCACAGCTGGCTAAATGACTGTGTCTAGAACTCAGATTTTTTTTTTTTCACTTCCTTCTGATGTCGTTTTTCCAACGGATTTGAGAGTGGAGCGGGGTCCTTGGCTCCACTCTGGGAAAGGTTTCGCCAGAGCTCCCTTCGATGGCACACGACAAGTTTCTCCATGAGACAAAGCTTCAGTTATAAAGAACAGATTTATTAGGAAAAGGGTCAAAGAAGCATAGGACACTTGCACAGACACAAGCGGGCAGAAAGGGCTGCCCCTTTGTGGGGGCAGGTCAGGATTTTATCCTCTTATTTCTGTCGGGAGGGGCTCACCTTCTAGGAAGGTTCCCGCCTGCTGGCTAGGTAGAATTAGAAAAGAGACCTGAGATTCTACAATGGGCTTAATCTCCATATCTTTGCAGTCTAGAGCATTCCTGTTTTTTAACTCAGGTGCTGGTGCCTAGGAATTGTGCTCATGGTTATGTTAATTCCTTCAGCCCCCATTTCCTCATCTGGTTTTACCCTTGAGTTAGAAAATGGGAGTTATAGCTCCTCTATCACCTCTAAGAGTCATTTTCCCAATCCACACAGTTGAGGACAACTTTTCACCAAGACCTTAAATGTGTTGTCTCTTTTTCTTACTGACTTTCAGCAATTCGTTTCTTCAGGCTAACCGTTAACCAACCTCCCACGCAGCAATGTTCCTTCCACTTTCTATGACACCAGCCTCCTGAATCCACTTCTCCCCACGCAGGCACGGGACTGTAGGGTGCAGTCCCAGAGGTCTCCCAGCGGGACTGGCCCTCTCTGGGTCTTCCAGCCCTAGACTTTGCCCACTCAGCATCTCAGAAAGCCAGCCAGATCTGGGCTCCTGCAATCCAGGGTGGGGCCCCAGTGCCACCTCCTGATTACCCGTGTGAGCTCACTCTGACATTCCCCACAGGGTCTGGCCAGCCCTTTCTCACTGGCACGGACCTCTTGGCACCCACACCCATCATTTCCCACCCCCACCACTTCTCTGAAAAGCCTAAGGAACTCCTGAATCACAGAATACTAAGAACATAGAGACCCAGTAAAGATTATGTCATTCAATGCTCTCGTCCTACAGAGAAGGAATCAAAATCACTGATACTCAGAAATTAATGAATTCTTCAAGGTCTTGGTCTACACTTACCTTCAGGATGGTAAAATATCACATCCATGCTAGAGATGTTAGCATCGCTACATAGTGTGATTTGCTTGAGGCCCTACAGCCAGGCAGATTTGAGAGTAATGCCCTCTTCCTCCTGACTCCGTGCCTTGAAATTGCTCTTTAGCTATCCTCTTTACCACTTAAAAATATCTGCCAAGTTCTCTCTCCTTTCATCAAGTGTCATTGAGCATAACTATATAGGCAGCATAAAGAGGCCCTAAAAGTTTTCAATCTAAAGTGATTTGTTTCACAACTTCAGAGTCCTGAAATCTTGATGGCTCATCTATAAATTAGTGTACACCAGAATTATTCTCTGAGGATGATTTTAGTTCTGCCATGGTTCTATCCAGAGAACTATCCTGGTCAGGCTCCTTAATTTCATGGAAGGATCAGAGTTTACCCTGGTCCTACTGATTGCCAAAGCATTTGGATATGATTTTAATTAGTAACCCAGAACATCTCCACTCCAATCTTTTGCTAAATATAATAACTTTCAACTCTCAATGCTCAAAGACAGATCCAAAGCTCAGTTGCAAGAATGGAGCTTGCCAAAAAGTACATAACCCATCATTTTACGGGAGATTAGAAATATTGCCCTTGGGTCAAACACTTCCAACAACCATGGGTGCTGGTTGGACAATAATGCCTCCTTTCCTCTCCCAAGTCATCCATTAGCAAAAAAATTATATATTGAAGTTATATTTTCACTTGATGAATATTAAAGAACAGCTATCTAATGTTTGTATAAGTAACCCTACTGAATCTATGGCCCAGAATCTAAGTGGCGTTCTAGTCAAAAAACATAGTCCGGCAACCAAAAAGTAATTGAAAATAATGCAGACTCTTGATTTGTGCTTCTTAAACATAACAAATGCAATACACAGTTCACAGCAATATATCCTAAAATCCCATCTATAAGTTCATTATCTTGATTGTGGGGAACATTTCATGGGTGTGTACATATAGCAGAACTTCTCAGAGAATACACTTTAATTTTGTGCAGTTTATTATATGCTAATTATACGGCAATAATGTTATAAAAATTAAGAAAGTTATCAGAAAAAAATGCTAGCACTCTGTAGGACCATCACATCCTACAGTTACTACAGTCTTTTAATTCCTAAATCCCTAGGAAAAAATCCTGACTTGTCCTCCCCTGCCTACATACTGTCCTTCACCATCCTACTCTTCTTTCTCTGAAACCTCAGATGAACTAGTCTACCAAAAGTAGTACCCTGCTTAGAAAACAGGAAAAATGGAATCAGCCAGAATCTTCCTTGGGGAGGGATGGGGGCAGGGGAAGAAGAGACTAAAAGATAGAAATACTCACTTTTACAGCCCTCGCCGGAAATATGCTATAATTAAATATGCAGCTGACCCTCCCAACCATGCAGAACATGAATCCTGCCTGTACTTTTAGAGTTCCCTTCAGAAAGAAGCATTCATATATGCTGACACAGAAACCATCTTCAAGTTCATTTCTTGAGACTTTTTGTTTTGTTTTGTTTCAAAAGAAACAGCCTCTAATGAAACAGACACCAGTGCACTATCCCTTAATTTGCAACTCCAAGTAGATCAAATTTGAAGTTTGGCCCCCAAAAGTCCAATGCTTAAAAACCAACTATGCCCCTGATGTAACTATCAGAGTGAAATTGTGCTTTCAGCTCCGCACTGCAGCGATGACCTCAGCTAGCATGCACTAGAATGCAGTATCTTTGGCCTCCTTACCCACCTGGAAGCTCCTTTTACATACACAGTGAAACCATAACCCATCCTCCAGCCTCAGAGCAGTACCAGAAGCCACTGAAAAAAAACTCCAACAAACAACTAAGATTTCAAAAATAAAGCAATCCCTGATTAGTAGTTCTCAAACACTACAAAATCAACAGCAGTGCTTCTTAAAACCACATTGTTCTCTTTGTGCTGCTATCAAGCCCCCATGGTTCCTCCCAGCCAATATCTCCTCCAAACACTCCTTAAACAGTCCCTCTTCCAACCTTAGCTCATACATAACTTGGCTGTCCATTCTAATCCCTTTCTTCCCAATTAGTCATCAACAAAGTCCATGGGGAGAAAGACTTTAAATGATGGAGAAGAAATTAAGTAAGCAGTCGAATACTCTTCAAGGAACAGGGAAGAGGGGAGGCTGGCAGCATTCAGAGATTGAGAAATTTGCTCCATCGAAAACCCCTCAAGAGATTAGATAGGAGAGTACATCATCGGTGACATCATTGTGACCTCCATGTGAACACAGAAAAACATTCAAGTATCAGTACTATGAAAAACTGTGCTCCTACTAAATAGCAGAGTCATTTTGATTGACACTGGGAATTCTCTGCTGGAAGCGCTTCTGTGTAGTCTAGAGGTACCTGTACACCACAACCCTAGAAATGTGCAGTGTAGTGCCTACAGCATGCAAATCTCTGTGCCAGTATCATATCTGGATTTGATATTTCCTGTGCTTATTTTTTGCATCTAGCAACTCGCTCATCTATTTATATTCGATGTAATTTCATAAATGATTTCAGATCCATTGTGGAATAAAGTGATAATAAACGAATGAATAAGACACATCTTTCCTTCTCTTCCTTTACAGGTTATACCTGGCTTTTCCCTGGCCTTTTTCTTTACTTCAGCTCCACTGTACTATAAAGCCATTTTTGTCAAGAGCTCCCATCTTTTTCCCAGTGACCCAGGGATCAAAAGCCAGTTGTCATCTTCGGTTTTTCCTATGCCTCCTCTCTCAGTCACTATATCCTGCCAGGTCTCACTTCATTGCTGTTGCATACTGTCCTTTTTCCATTCTCAATGGCAGATTCTAGTTCAGGCCTTTGTCACCTCATTCCTAGAACATCGTAATATTTTCCTAACTAATTTCCTTGGCTACAGACCGTTTATACCCCAAATAATCCTATAGCTGTTGCATCATTATTCCTAAAGCATTGCCTAACACATACAAATTCCTCTTTTCTTTCCTAAATTAAACCACAAATGTTATTTAAAAACTGCTATAATTCTTTTATATTTAAACTATCTTTGAGATTTTCCAGATGGTTCTTGGGTTACCACAGGGATTTATCCCCTCAATGTAGAAAAGACCAACACTGAAATAATAAATTTTATTTCATGCTCTTCATACTTAAATGAGTGCTATCAACTATATGGGTGACTAAAATTATTATATCAATGCCTGATTTTGGATCCAAGTGCCAAAGGCCTCTTCTTAAGTAAAAATCAAGCTAACCACTACTGTAGACATGTCTACCTACGCTAACCCCTTCACAGAATTTGTACATAAAGGACAAGTTTCTATGATAAGAGTACCTATTCAAAACCAGAAGCTTATCACAAACTCCATTGGTCATGTTTCTCTCAACCCCAAATCTAAGTCTTACCCACCTTGCTTATCTAGGGCAGTCCAACAACATCCAATACTTCCAAGCCAGTTGATAATCACTTATAAAATTCTTATATTGTCTGCTTCCTACACGCTGGTTAAATGCCACTCCGATCAAAATCTAATAACCTTATATTCCCTTCCTAATATAAACAAATCTGGTGACATCTAAAGCTGCCCTAAGCATGTCTATTCTGATTTGACTGATGTTTGACTCTGATATGATATTTATAATAAATTACTTAGTGATTTATTACAACTTAAAGATATCAATGTATATTTTGTGCTGTATTTATAAAGAGTATAATATCTGTTATTATAGCTTATTCTCCTCAGATAGCTCTGACAAGAGTATGAAATGAGTAAGACAGGTCTAAGTTAGCAATGTTCATGATTTTGAAACTATTTTTTAAGATGACTTTTCTAACTTCTTTGAACACTCCAATCCAAAATTTAAAAAGGAAAGTAATTTCTACTTATTGAAAACAATCCAACATCTAAACAAAGTCTCAGTAATTAAGACTGAAGCCTATTCTAGAAAGAGAAGATCATTGACTATTTCAAAAAAATTTTCAGAGCCTTTGACGTCTTCCAAACCAAATCAGATATGATCAGGTGGATATGTAGTTACAGGTACAACCAATGTGAGCTGCAATTCCATAAGGTACATGACTGAATTTATCAGCACATGGTAAAGAATCAGGATCCCAGTGAAAGTCAGTCTTAAAACTCTTGACTTCTTGAATGATCCTAATTCAAATATTTAATTTCTTCCAACTATATTTCCTCATCTGTTAAACAAGGATCCTATTTGTCTGTGTCTCAAAGAGTTGTTGACAAGGTTCTACACACACAAAGACATTTAAAATGTAAACTCTTCTATAAGTGTTTGAACATCCCTTCCGTCACTGAGTGTATTCTAAGCAGTATTTATGTTGTGGACTGTTTGCTCTTGATGAAGAAAACAGATGGTCCTCAATGGTGCAAGTTTATACAGATGACAAGGTCATTACTTTGCAAAAATATGTTGAAAGCAAAGAGTCCTCTGCATAAAGGAATTTCTGGAGACAAAGGCAATTATCTCAGCCCAGAAACATTCAGCTACAATTTCAGCAGAATTTCCAGAAGTGTAAAGGAAATCAGCTGGGATCACTGAAAGCTAAATCAGGCTTACCTGTTTGCTTTTACTCCAACTCTTGGCTCCGAGCAGGCTATACTTTTGCTGCTGATGCTGACATACAACATTGCTCACTGTCAACCTCAACTTCTTGCTAATAGTATCACCAAACAGGAAGCATTTCTTAGAGACTAGGTAACAATGTCAAATGGATTAAACAATAAAAGTCAGGGACAAAACTGTAAATAAGACACATACACAGGCCAGAGACACTTATAAAGACTCCAAAAAGTTTCAAGTATTTCCCACTTTCTTCTGAATTATCAACATGAAGTACAGTCTGTGTTTGATAAATACAAACCTGAGAAAAAGACAATTTTATTTTCTGATGAATAAAACACAAGAAATTTGTGTAGGCTTCTTGCTTTTAATCTCAGGATAATGTAAGAATCAGAGAACTGAGTGTATGAGGGAGAAATCTAGATGGCAGACACTTAGGTTTCCTATTTTGTTTTAAAGTATTTTGCAATGGTAGACATCCTATTCTAACCTCCAGTGGTTGAAACATTTGAGTTCTCTTAGATCAACAGAGAGCTTCTCTTTGCCTGGGTGAGTTCTTTGCTACATGTTCAGCAAATATTCCTTCTCCTCTGAGGAGACATTAAACAACTATCTAGCAATATCCCCTAATATACAATGATGCTATATATTTACATATAAATATGTGAAACCTGTGCAGCACCTTCAACAGAATGATTGAGAAAAGATAGTGTTTAGGTGGGTGTAAGTTCTGGCAAGCAAAGATGTACTAGTATGAGAAAAAGGGTGCTCTTCCTGATGAATTCAGCCCTTGCCAGAGCATTTTGTTAGGTCGCCACTGGTTTCCTTGGGCAATATAAACACCCTCCAACTATCTGGAATAATTTTTCAGTTTTCAAGGATAATTACTGTCATAAACTAACTTTTTTTTTAAGATTAATTTATTCATGCATACAATTCTGGCGTATAGGCCAGAGGCATCGGGGTGGCGAGAGGGTTCACCAGAGACAGAGTGGGGAGCAGAACAGGCAGATGGATGGAAATACACTGCTGAGGGGAGCAGCGGGCGAGGCAGGAGAGGTCTGCGGGCCATGTGGGAATCCCCCGGAGGTGGCCAGGCATCAAACTCTCTGTCAGCTGCTGACAACTGCTCCACAGTGCAGCGCTTAACTGCAGCGCCACCAGGGAGGCCCCATAAACTAACTTTCTAGCAATAACATGATCCTACATTTATGTGTTTTAGAATTTAAATTGGGCATGATTATAGAAAAGAATATAGAGGTTCCTCAAAAAATTAAAAATAGAACTATCATATGGTCCAGCAACTTCACCTCTGGGACCTTAGCCCAGGAAATGAAATTACTGTGTCAAAGAGGTGTCTGCACCTGATGTTCACCGCAGCATTATTTACAATAGTAGACAAGAGATGGAAGTAACCTAAGTGTCCATCAATGGATGAATGAATCAATCAATCAATAAATGAATCAATAAATAAATATTTATGTGCATACACACATATACACACATATACTGTTGAATACTGTTCAGACACAAAAAAAGAAGGAAATCTTGTGATAATGTGGGAAGATCTTGAAGGCATTATGCAAAATGAAATAACTCAAACAGAGAAAGACAAATATTGTATGATTTCATTTATATGTGAAATCTAAAAAAATAAAATTCATAGAAAGAGAGAACATATTAGTGGTTGCCAAAGGTGGGGCTGAGGTGAAAAAATAAGTGAAGGTGGTCAAAAGGTACAAACATACAGTTATAAGATAAATAAGCTCTGGGGATATAATGTACAGCACCACGACTACAGTTAACAACAGTATAGTGCTTATTTGAAAGTTGCTAAGAGAATAGATCTAGGGCCTCCCTGGTGGTACAGAGGTTGAGCGCTGCGCTGTGGAGCTGTCAGCAGCTAGCAATGTGGGTTCGACGCCCAGCCAGGGAGACTCCCCCATGGTGAGGCAGACCTCTCCTGCCTCGCCCGCTGCTCCCCTCAGCAGTGTATTTCTGATCTGCCTGTTCTGCTCCCCGCTCTGTCTCTGGTGAACCCTCTAGCCGCCCCACGCCTCTGGCCTGTACCCCAGCTTGTATAAAAAAAAAAAAATCTTAAAAAATAAAAATAAAAAAAAAGAGAATAGATCTAAAAAGTTTTTCATCACAAGAAAAAAGTTGAAACTATGTGTTTAGTTAACTAAACTGTGTTAACTATTTCACAATATACACATAGTCCTTATGCTGAACACCTAAAACTAATACAATGTTATGTATCAATTATATCTCAAAGATTAGAGAAACAGAGAAGTCCACTCACATTCATATTTCTATTAGTTTTATACACAGGTATACATTCTAGATGATCTACACTTATGAAAAGCCATTAAGATATAAATAAATTTTTAATTATAAATTTTAGGTATGTGTGGTTATGGAGCCCAATCTAAACAGTATCACTAATACATTGATAAATATTATATATGTAGATAATAATTTATTGAAGATACATTTGCCAAGTGCTTACTATGAACTTAGATGAACGATACATGAAAAAAGATGAACTCCCTTCACTTAAGAAATTAACACCTTCGTGGAAGAAGCTTAGATAGATAGGCAGACATACATACATACATGTATCATTCTTAGCGCCTCACAGACTATACAAAAGTAGCCTAGGGTTCGACAAGGGTGCTAACCCTGATAAAGACAGAAATACTTATATTGACATTTTGTGAGTCAGGGAAAACATCTTCCACATTCCCGCCCCCCCACACCCCCTCCCACCTAGTTTTCCTGGCAATAAAATCATTAGAAGCAAATTCTAAAGCCCAGGCATGGAAACTAATAAAAATGCCTTTAACTAAATAAATTTCAAATTCAATCTAGAAACAAATATTTTTTTCAAGTTTGACTCCAGATTGCCAGACCTAAGTATTTTCCTTACTCATCTGAGGCTTCACATTTTAATATTTCTTTTCCCTTCTAACGTTGATTTCATGAACTCTTCCTCGAAAAAAATTACATGAAAATATTTTTGACTCCACATTAATAATAAATAACTGCAGGCAGTGAGTGCTGGTCACTCGCTAAGCTGCCCTTGGAGCTGATGTCTGACTGGCCATGCTGATTTCTTCCTATTTGAGGTGTCTCATAGTCCAGGTTTATGGTTCTTGGTTTCTAGTTTGATTACATGCTTCTGCAAGTTAAATAAATGTTTCTTTGACTCAGTACAGTAGGTTCTGTACAAATCCTCTCACAAAAGGAATTTCAAACTCACAGAATGAATTAAGGAGAAAAGGATAAAGAAATGAAGAAATCAGACCTCCCTGGGGGCGTGGGGGCATAAGGGCTTCAGTCTCAGCACTATTAAGCTATAGGCAGCCATTGCAGCACGAGTTGGATCCCCAGCCAGGAGATTCCCACATGGCGCAGCAAACTTCTGCCTCACCTGCTGCTTCCCTCAGCAGTGTGTTTCAGATCTGCCTGTTCTGTTCCCCACCGTGTCTCTGGTGAATCCGCTCATCCTCCCCCTACCCCCCACCCCGGCCTACACCCCAGTTCTTGTATGTATAAATAAATCTTTTTATAAAAAAATGAAATGAAGAAATCACCTGTGGGAGAAAATAATAACTGGGCTCCCAGACTACAGGTCTCAGGAGTTTGGGTCTGAAAACAGCACACACCTAAGATGAAACATCTGTAGCCTGCGGATTTGGTTATTTGGGCCTTTAGCTATGAGGTCTGGACCATCAACCACTGTCTAAACCTTTCTGGTTTTGGCAGGGCCGCCGCCCTGGCCTCCACCCTTCTGCCTCATCTTGTCCTCAGGAGCCCCCCCTCTCCACCTCTTCCTCTGCTAGGGACTTCTGAGTTTCTACCTCAACTCTTGCCTCCACCCCCAGGGTCGTGGGTGTGGCAGGGCTTTCCTTCTGAATTAGGGAGTCTCTTTCCAACACTAGGCTTCAAGGGCATCAAAGTTAAATATCTGCAGGATCCAAACAGGCAGCATAAACAAATAAAAGAAACTGTACTGGGACAATTTTCAAATTGGCAAGCACACGCCCCATCTGAAGTGACTGCCTTTCTTCAGCTCCTGCCATTTGGGAATGCAGGTCCAATTTTTCAAGAAAAATCCCAAATCTGGATTTAATGTGAATTCCTCATTTTTACATGTTAAAATTTAATTTAAATTATAAATATATTACATGAGCCAAATAAAACATGCCAGATGTTTGGTTATTGTCGTGTGTTTTTTTTTTCACCCAAAGTCTGCCCAATTTCTATCTCCTGCTCTATATTTGTGTAAACACAAGCTTGCACACATAAATAGACCTTAGGGAAAAACTGACAGAAGTGGAAACAGCCATCGTGGCTGGATAACAGGACTCTTATTATTCTCATTATTTTTTATGCTTCCATATATTCCAATTTTTGTCTTCATGGATGCTTTTACAATGGAAACATCAAAGCACTATTTTTCACAAAAGCACAAAGTTGATCTTTTTTTAAGATTCCTCAGAATCTGAGGCCTCTTTCTATTTCTCTTGACATGCTAGAGCCATTAAGTTGAGCTTCTAATTGTTCATATAGGGATGTTACAGCTAGCACCCACAGTCATGCATAGATAGACTTGAAGATACCATAAAAAAGGACTAACTATATAAAGTGGACAGTAACAAAGGATGTCATTTCAGGGGCCTCCCTGGTGCCCTAGGGGTTAAGTCTCAGCACTATCACCACAACAGCCTGAGTTCAACCCCCAGCCAGGGAGCTTACCCAAGAGGCACAGCAGACCTCTCCTGTCTTGCCCACAGCTCCCCTCAGCAGTGTATTTCAGTAGATCCACCTGCTCTGCTCCCCACTCTGTCTCTGGTGAATCTCACACCCACCACCCATACCTCTGGTCTACACCCCAGTTCATCTATGCAAAAAAATAAAGTCTTTAACAAAAAAAAAAAAAAGGATGTCATTTCAACATGGCTTCCAAGTCACTCTCCCCCCATATCCCGGCCCTTGCCCCATGGAAGCCCAGTCAGATGAGGGAAGCATGATCCTTGTACCTACTTTATTATAAAGTGCAGCTAAGGAGGGGAGGCTTGGGAAGTAGCTAAGCTTATGAGTTGATAATGCAGGAGTTGATGATTTGGAAAAAGTAGAAGAGTTGACATCTTACCCAGAATTATTTTACTAATTCTACTTTGAAAGCTGAACTATTTCTCCAGACACTTATAAAAAAAAAGGCAACAAAAGACCATCTGCAATTCTACTCAAGACAGAGCTGCAGATGTTGAAGAAGTAGAAAGGAAGTTAGATTTGCTCTTCTGCAAGCTCAAGTGCTATTAAAGAGTCCTTTTAATTTCCATTTTATTTTCCCTGTAGTTCAAAGGGACAGCACAAGTTTCCCTTTGTGCTTAGAGGCTGCATGCCCTGTCCTTGGCACGAGTCAGATTTTCATTCATTCTTAGCTTCTCCCTAAGAATGTACCCTATTTTCAGGCCTCAAATGTCCTTTCCATATTTGAGGAGGTGGGTTTTGGGGGAGTCCTGGGGCACAGTGGTGGGCAGAGGCAGTGATGTGAAGTAGTTGGGGGTTTGTATGGTTTTGAACTCCTGGCAGGGCTGCTTGATGTTCCCAGGAGTTTTTCCCTGAAGAGTTTAGTGGTTGTCTCAGTGATGCGCTAGCAAATGATACCCATTTTCTAAGGGAAAGGGTCTTGAGTTACAGCACTGCTGATTTGTGTGCTGTAAATAATCCCACTATAGCTGATTCCACTGAATGCGGAATTGGAAAGCAATGAATGCCATTGTCTACACCACCTCGGGTTTCTCTGTTATGCTCCACAGAACAGAGGTTAACCAAAGAACAGATAGGGCTGCTCCACCCTGCAAGAAGTTCTTGCTATGAGAAAGCCCAGCTGCTTTAACCTCCTTTGGTTTGGACAATCTTATCCTGGGATTTTTTTTAACTCATGAGATTGTTTAACAATGTTAGCTCAACGTATTTTACTGTTTATATCTATCTTCCAATATTTTATCTTTTTCACTTTATTGATTTTATCTCTTTACCATTTTTATTTCAGATGGGGAACAATGAATTTGGACTCACCCTTCCCCTACAAAAATGAGTGAGTTCATGTCACAGTAGAAAATAAGAGATCATCTTATTTCACCCACATACAGACACAACCCAGAAGATACAGAGATTAGCATGGCACAAGGACACTTGCAGATTTGTGAAGTGTTCAATAGTTTTTCTACCAACCACCTAAATGGTGCTGCCAGATGACTCAAATAAGTGCCTAAGTAGAAAGTGGCTTTTCTCTAACTCTGAGTTAACTTTGTAGCTGCTGCCATCACCATACTTCTCAGAAACCACTGAAATGACTTGGGTTGAATATTCCAATGAAAATCATATTCTGACTTCACCACTAGCTTTCTCTGAGACCATTTACATGTCAGTTAAGTCTCTCAGGAACTTTATTTTTCCTGAATTGATGCTCAAGCAATATTTGTGTTCACATAACAAGTTTATACTGTGCACTGTTTGCTCACCCTCCCCTTTCCATACCAGGGAACACCCTTTTACTGTATCACTTGTAACAGCTGCAGTGCGAGTATTCCATTATTTCAATATACCTTATTTAACCAAGCCCCTACAGTCGGGCATTAGGCTGTTTTTTATATTTTGCATCCTTGCACATATGTTTTTATATATTTGTGTGATTATTTCTTTAGGCTAAACTTTTCTAAAAGGGTAACTGCTTGATCAGATCCCCCAGATTTCATCATACTTTTGACTGGGTTGCCAAAGTGGAGCTAGAGATGAGAAGGTTGGGGAAGTGTAGTAAGCTGCATCTGGAAGGAGTTTAAATGATGTAACAAAAATGCTACTAAAGAGAGTGGAAACAGGAAAGCAACTTGTTCTTAAAATTACAGTTGAAGGAACGAGGGGCAAAGGAGACATCACTTTAACCCAGAAATGAATTTTCTCGAAAGGCAGAAGCATTCTACAGCAGGAACCTGGACAGGTGATATTTTGGGGACCACTGTTAAAAATCTTAAAAAGTTTGAGTTTTGGGAGCTGGCTCGGCTCCTTCCTGAGGGGTAAATGATTTTTAGCTGCATTGTTTAGATTGGCAATGTGCAGTTGTATTGATATTACTCTCTGCTACAATTCTGTTTCGGAACACCCTCCACCTCACAGCTCAGAATAAAAAGTTTATTTCTCACTCACAGTCAGCAGGTCAGCAGCAGGAGCGCCTCTTGAGAGTGAACATCGATTTCAGAATGCCCATCTGACCTGCACGTCTTCCGGGACCCACGGAGACCAGCCACTGACATCCAAAGCAAGACCACACCCAGCAACCTGCAAGCCTGAGTAACAGCTGCTTGGCACGGTCACGTGGTCATCCTTGACTGCATCCCATTGGCCAAAGGGAGTCACAAGGCCAAGTCCACCATCCTTCCCAAGGATGGCGTAGACTGCCTGAAAGGGAAGTAAAGGGGATATCTGGTGAACAATATTTTAACCATTACAGCAACTCTTTATGATTTCTCACCTTTAACAATGTTTTGTATGGAGAAGGGGAGGAGTCAAAACGGGAGGGAAGAGCACTAGAGATTCTGGTGTCAGTTCATGGGTGATGTGGTAGTGGGAGCTTTATGGGGACTACATCTGAGGGGAGAAATAGAATATTGTATAAAAGTCAACAATGATGTAAGAAAATAATTTTTTTTTTTTAAAGTTGTTGTATGAACTAGCTCCTCTTGAAAGTACTCCCAAGCTGAGAAGGAAAAAGAATGGACAATAAATGTCTGGAAAATAATGAAAAGAAAGAACAGCTTGCTGTAAAATTACTAGGAGGAAATCCCTCACACAAGCCTCTGACCATCTCTAAGTAGAACCAGAAAAAAAATGGGTTGAAAGTGTTGCCTAAGGGCAGGTTGGATCTGGTTTTGAAGGACTTGCAGCTTGTGTGTGTTTGTGTGTGTGTGTGTGTGTGTGTGTGTGTGTGTGTGTGAGAGAGAGAGAGAGAGAGTGGGGGTTTTCTTTAAGAAGTGTCAAATGACAAGAGTAAAATTATATTTTAAAGTGTTTGTAGAAAACAATAGACCACAAATCATGTTTTTTAAAAAAATAATTACCAAAATCCAAAAAAGTTACTTATTTTAATGAACTACCTGACACACATTTATAATACAGGTTTACTTTTCTGACTGAAAAGATTTTGATCGTTCCTTTACTTCACAATTACGTCAGAACATCTTCTATAGGATAGATTGATATTGTCATTTCTCTAGCATGGTAGCTTCTGACTTAGTCTTCCAGACCTGCTTCTCTCCACAGCCCTCACAGCCTGGCAGAGTTCACGGTAGCTACCACTGACCCTGGACCATCATGTGAGCAAGATTACTCTTTGGTCAGTAAGAACATTTCTGGAAACAACCCAAATGTCTACCAACTGCTGCATGGCTGAACAAAATGAAGTATTCTTCAGCCACAAAAAAAGAATAAAGTACTAATTTACAATGTGGCTAAACCCTGAAAACATTTGCTAAATAAAAAATGTAAGACTTAGGCAGCATGTTGTAACTCCTTTTATATGAAATGCCCAGAATAAGAAAATTCATAGAAACAGAAAATAGGTTAGGAGGGGATTAGGTGGTTAGAAACTGACTGACGGTGGAGGAAAGAAAAATGGAGAGTAGCTAATAATGAAGTTTTATTTGGGGTGAGTGATGAAAATGTTCTAGAATTAGATGGCTGTGATGGTTGCACAACCTTATTAATATATTAAGTCACTGAATTGCTTCAAGAGAGTCAACGTTAGAGTGTATGAGTTATATATCAATTTTTTTTAAAAAGAGCATTTCTGGAAACTATTCTTACATTCAACGAACTGGAAATAACACCTAGAAATGCCTACAAAACTATATAAACATATTATACTGAACCCAGAATCAGTGTGTCTTTAACATCCCTTTAGCCACATTCCAAAATGCTTTTGGCTACTTAGTGCCATGTGACACGAAGGGAGGGTGGGAGAGGATGTAAATGTAAAATGGGACATTGAATTTACTTTTGCAAATTAAAAAAACCCACAAAAACTTTGTTAGGGCCCTGGAAGGAGCTGCTGCAAGTGAGGGATCTCACGTTTAAGCACTGTGGTCAATCCTTTCAGGCCCAGTCACCTCCCCTCAGCCCCAGGCCCACCCACACCTCTTTGCAGCCCACACACATTTAATTTTTAGAAATGGTTCAAGTTCTCCGAATCTTTTCATACAGTTTTTTTTTTTAAAGATTTATTTTTTATTTATACATACAAGCTGGGGTACAGGCCAGAGGCGTGGGGCAGCGAGAGGGTTCACCAGAGACAGAGTGGGGAGCAGAACAGGCAGATCAGAAATACACTGCTGAGGGGAGCAGCGGGCGAGGCAGGAGAGGTCTGCCACACCATGTGGGATTCTCCCTGGCTGGGCATTGAACCCCGCATCTCGAGCTGCCCACAGCTCCACAGCGCAGTGCTTAACCGCTGCGCCACCAGGGAGGCCCCAGTTTTTTTTTGTTTTTTTTTTAAGTAAACAAAGCAATGATTTCTTAACTAGGTTATTAATTCCTGTTTACATTGTACCTGAATAGACAGACATACTTCCTGTCTAAAAAAAAGAAACTAGAGCTTTAAAAGTTTCTTTCCTTATTTAGAACTTTGCAATGCTTTCCCTTCTTCATAAAATTGAAAGCAGCCTTAGATTGGAATCTCTCTCAGTAGGGCCTGCCCTGCCCAGAGGATCAAAGCCCAAATTTTATTTCACCACCAAGGCATACAGAGAATTCTGGAGCCCTCCAAATCCTCCCTGCACTGATGACTCAGACTGGCAGGCTCCCCCTCCCCCTCGTGGCATCTCTTCTCCCAGCTCTAATATCTGCACCTGGCTGGCTTCAGCTCAGCTGGATTGGACTCAGGTGTCCATAAATTCTCTAGCTGCCTAGATCCAAACTGCTTCCAGCCTGGAGACAGCAGCTCTGCCAGATACAAGGGCTTGATTTTCACTCATGGGGATTATATAATTCCAAACTCCAAAAGAGATATTTTTCTGACATTAGTGTTTCTGACACCGAGTGACCTATTTCCCAATGACCAAAAAGTATTCTTTTGGGTGCAAACATATAACTTCTCATTCAGGTACTAACAGGAAGTCAGCTTTAAGAAAATTAATTGTCCCTGCTTCTTCACCAAACTTTCACATGGTTCTTTTCATCTTCTTTTCCACAATTGTGGGTGAATAAAGATTTATCTGAGAGGATTGATTTTTTTTCAGGTGCCTCACTGGTTTGGCCAGAAGTGAGATTTCAAAATGGTGGACCAATTACAGGTTGTAGTTTCCTCTGAATTCCTAAAAGCAGTAGTATTTAAAAATGAAGTATTGGTTTTAATTTGGCTATAAATAACTTCAAGAATAATTGAGGAAACTGAATTGAAAAATAAATCTTTAGTCCAGACTCTTATGAAATTGTTGAAAAAGGTAGGAGCAGGCCGAGGGTGCTCTACACAGAGAGGCTATATAAACAAAAGGGTCTGGGGCAACTGACAGGATATAGCTACTATAGCAACAGCAGCCAGGCAGCAATGATGGGGTGTCTGCCAGCAATGATGCAGTTCCACTAGACCAGATAGAGCAAAGCAGGTAGCTGAGTACCTTAAGAAGGAGCATTAAACGCTAACATCCAAAAGAACACCCTGGAAGGTAACCTACCAGCTGACCCATTCTGTCCTTCCTTTTTCCAAGAGCGGAATGCAGATCCCAAAGAGAACTCTTATCCTTTTCCCAGGCAGATCATACAAACAGATGTGAATCAAACAGGGAATCTCATCCATAATGTTAAACCCACACCAAGAAACATGTATTCAAGAAAATCAACCTTCATGAATAAGACAATGAACTAAAAAATGGAAGAACTTATATCAGATAAAACAGAGTTGATAAAACAATCTAAACAGCACTTAAAGACCAGAATTCGGGCCTCCCTGGTGGCGCAGCGGTTAAGTGCTGCGCTGTGGAGCTGTTGGCAGCGGCGACGCGAGTTCGACACCCGGCCAGGGAGAATCCCACATGGTGGGGCAGACCTCTCCTGCCTTGCCCGCTGCTCCCTTCAGCAGTGTGTTTCTGATCTGCCTGTTCTGCTACCCACTCTGTCTCTGGTGAACCCTCTCGCCGCCCCACGCCTCTGGCCTGTACCCCAGCTTGTATGTAAAAAAAAAAAAAAAAAAAGACCAGAATTCACTTTCCTCATTCTCAGACCCCCAGTCTTCCCCCTTCTTCACGTTGCAATCCATTCCTAAACTGGGCACTCCCTATGGAGTAGGATAATTTTAAATGCATTTCTTTCTTTTCTCCAATGAAAGCTATAGAAGGGACATGTGTGGAGAAATCTGCATTGGAGTGAGCATGGTCTACACAAATAGCCCCCTACTCACTTCCTCCTTTCCTGTTTTGAAGAGGGGCCTCACCATCCATCCTAAAATGTCTACATCCCCACTCTATTCAAGATGAGAGCACCACCATCTTTCTCTCAAATGACTACAATAGCTTTCTAGCTGTTTTTCTGTCTCCAGAATTCCTATTCCCATCCTCCTATCCATTCTCTGTCCCTTAGCTAAATTAAACTGTCTAAAATGTCAAATCTGATTCCCTCACTCCTGCCACCCACCACTTTTCTCTTAGCCCTTTGCTAGAGTTCACATTCCTTAAAATAGCCTTCAAGACCCAGCTGGGTCTGACTCCTTCCTTTATGTCCTGTCTTATCTTTTGACAATTAGGAAACCACCACACCCAATCTCTTTTGTTCCATGACTTGCCTTTAGCAGACTACTTTTTTCCTCTCTCTTCCAAGTTATTCTGATAGAAAGCTTTGGCTCCCCTTTTCACAAGGTCAGCCTCGGTTTATCCTTCAGGTTTCAGCTCTAAGAAGACTTCTTGGATATTCTAGTAGGTGGTAGCTCTGGGGTACTCCATGGCACCTCACTCTGCAATTATCTCTCATAACCACATATCCCTTTGTCTGTACCTCCTCAACTACACAAGTCCCGGGGGGGCACACTTCTTTGTCCTATTTCATCCACATAAAGCACAGCGAGCACAAATTGAAAACCTTTTCATAGATCAACTGTCAGAAGTCTTTACCCATGCATTTGTGGTTCTCAGAGAACAAATTCAGTGCTCAGGAGAAAAATGGCCATTTTTCTTCTTTTACAGAATGAATTTTCACACTGTTCTTAGACTTACCTTGACTTATAGATCATCTGTTCTTTCAGTAAATTCATTCAACAATTTCATTCATTTGGTCAAAGGTCACCTGTAATTTCAACAAGTGAATGTGGGAGAGATAGAATTAGAGAATCATCATTTTGCAACTCCTTGTGAACTAAGAGATCTAGGCAACAATTGTCAAATGTTTGCTACATTTGGCTGAAAGTTGATTTACAACTTCATGATGGAAATAGTAATCTGCGATTATTTGAACTCACTGACCAATCTTGACATTACTAAAGGAAAAACTGGATTATGATGTTCTACAGCAGGAAAACATTACTTTAGAAAGAAATTTCTGCCCCTTAAATTTAAACCTGAATCTGATCAAGTCACAGGTCTGCAAAAAAATCTATAGGAGAGGAAAATGGAAAAGTTTAAACAAGACTACTAAGAAGCAAAAAGCCAAATCCTGAATGTGATATTCTGTAAGATCAATCAATTATTATGAAATAGTATGGCATGAAAGTGCCATTTAAAAAAGTTCTTATCTGTAAATGTTAAATACATATTGAAGATACATATGGAAGTATTTCCAGGTGAATTAACATGTTGCCTTGGACTTGCGTTAAAATACTCAAGAAAAAAAAAAGGGGGGGGAGGAAGAAGAAATTTTTAAAAACTGCTGATAAGTGGGTGAAATTGGGTCATAGATGGGTGTGGTTTTATTAAGTTATTCTTTCTTCATGTAAATTGAAAATTTTCTGTCATTAAAGAAAATAAAAGACAAATTTTTGGTGAGTAATGAAAATCTAAGTTATCTGTAAATAAACATAATTTTAAAAACAGGAAAATAAATCTTGGTAAACACAGATTAAGGAAAAAAAGAAATTTGATATTTCCAAAAGAAAATTTATAGGATCAAAATAATCAGGTAAACCGACTATTCTGCAGAAATCCATTTCTCTCTAAACTACCAATTTTCTAGGGTCCAACCACCTCCCTTCCTTTTGACTATGGGAATAATGCAGAAAAATTCCAATTTTCTTACTCCTTACAACTATGTCCCTTCTGTTTGTATTTGTAATACCATGTTGGAATGAAATTTCACAAGATTAATATGATTTCTAGGTCTTCAGTTTGTCTTATATGGTTCTATGTTAGATTCATTTTCCCTGACATCACCAAAGGAGGCACCCACATCGCATACGTAACCCCTGTTTGATTGGGGAAAAACTCATTCCTTCTAAGCGACATTGATTCTTCTCAATTGGTGAGTTCTGACTTTGTCACTTTAGCCCTGACATCAAATTGGGGACCCTTTTTTCTCCCAAACCTATTAATTGCCATCTACTTACTACACGACTATGACATGATTTTTTTCAGTTTCTGAAAAATAGTCCATTATATGACACAGCTAACAACTAGCCTGATTCAAGAATGTAAGTTCTCCCAGTACAGACTTCTCCTTCTCTTCAGAACCAGGGCTAGGAGGGAACAAGCAGGCCTTGTGCTCTGCCCTCAAGGTCAACAGATTGAATGTGGCCTTGTGTGTGTTGTGAATGTACAGTTCATGACATCATGCATATTCATGGGTCTTTCCAACCGCCAGAAACTCACTGCTGACTTCAATTTAGAAAGGCTCTCCTCTCTAACTTTTGAGACTATTTTACTATCCTGCTATTTCTACCTTTTCTCGGTCTTAGTTACAATGCTTCATCTTCCTGGCTTATTCCTCTATTCTCTCCTCTCCTCTTTTTCTTTTCTTTCCTCTACTCTTCTCTCTCTCTTCCCTGCCTTCCCCTGCACCCTTTTACTTTCTCTCCCTTCCCAACCTCTCTTCCCTCTTCTCTTCCCTCTTTTCCTTTCTTCTCTTCATGCACAAAACTAATAAATACTTGAACTTGACTGTCAACACTGGGCAGCTAAATGGAAACCTATTATCACTTTCACCCAAGTTTTAATCCCACATCTGTCAGACTACTACATTTATATTGGAGTTTCCATTATTTAATCTAACATAAAACTAATAATCTCCCAAAGATATTCTTCCACTTTCTTTGACTTTGTGCTGACACTTCCAGTTTCCAGGCTGCCCAGACCTGAGCCTTGTGCCACCTCTTGTTCTTTCCTTCATCACTCCACTGAACCAGGCAATGAATCCTGTTCTTTTGGACTTGGAAATGCAGCCTAGACCACCCCCCCCCCCCACTCCATTTCTACCTTCACCAGGAATTTGGGACCTTGTGCTGGATTATAATGATGCCCCTCCCCCCATGCTCCTCTGCCTGTATTCGTGTTTTTCCCCGGGGTCCCCTGGGCTCACTACCAGTTCAACACTGGTAGTGATTCTCACACCAACACTTCTCAACTAATATCACCTCTGAAACCTCCTATAAACATCTAGCTAAATCTTCTCTGCAGGAACTCACATCCACAGCCTGGCATTTGAAATTTCCCATAGTCTTTCCTGCCTGGTCTGTCCAAACTTGTCTCCATTCCAAATAGCATCCCCTGATTCTGCAGATACAATGTTCATCTCCTGTCCAAACTTTCCCTTGTGACTTCGTTTCCACTTAGGGTGCTGCTCTGCTTCCTCTTCACCTATTATTCATCCATTCTCCAAGTCTATATAAAACCCTGCTTCCTTCAGAAGGGGTTAATGGGTGAAAATGACATGACGCTTGGTTTTATTTTAACATAGTTCAAGGGATAGCGAAAACATATGTGGGAAATATAAATGGTGCAGTTCACATATTGGAAGATTTTCATGCAAACAGACAATGGAAACTTATGGTATCTATAAATACAATAGATATTGTAAATGTATTTTCTCTTCCTTACGATTTTCTTTGTAACATTTTCTTTTCTCAAGCTTATTTCATTATAAGAAAACGGTATATAATACCACATACAGTGATGTGTTCATCAACTATGTATGCTATCAGTTAGGCTTCTGGTCAACAGTAGTTTATCAGTGAAGTTTTGGGGAGTCAAAAGTTAAATGCAGATTTTCAGTTGCATGGGGGCCAGCATCCCTTATGCCTGCATCGTTCAGGGGTCAACTGTAGTCTATAAAGACCTTTTCCTCATCAATAATTTGGTTACCATGAAATACAGTATGTACAGAATAGGTAAGATAAATCCTTGATACTTTCCTTCTTAATAAATTATTTTTGAGTAATAAGTTGGCATCCCAGCAAAAGATAACCAATGAGATGCTTTTAAATTACCATAAGCTATGATTTTTTAGGTATCTGCTGCATTCTAATTCCATTTTATGCTTTAACTGTCCAGCCTATGGCCAATGGGAGGCTCTTAAATGTGACTTTGTGTCCTTTGATCTGATTACATTTGTTTTGAGAGGTTTCCTTGTTTTTTCTTTGACATAAAATTAGTCCCAGACCTATCTTCTAATTACCTACCTTCAACTTTGAATCTCTTGGCGGGGAATGGTATTTGGAGAACACAATCTGAATACTTATTTTGACTGAATTGCCTTTGCTTTTAAGGTTTTTTAAGTGACAGAGCAAGGGAATATGTATTTCTTCTTTATTTTTAGAGAAAAAAATGAGTTCATACTGATATTTCCTGTTTCAGTGTGAGATGATGGCATTTTTACTTAATTTCTTTTATTTTATACCTTTACTATTACTAATAATACGAAGTTTTAGTATCTCTAGTCTTTGAAGTAACAGTCAAGGTCCACCACATATTTAAGAAAAGTAAGAAACAATAGGGGGCTCCCTGGTGGTGCAACAGGTTAAGTCATAGCACTATGAAGCTATCAGCAGCCACTGCAGCACGAGTTCGATCCCCAGCCAGGAAGCTTCCCATATGGCACAGCAGACCTCTCCTGTCTTGCCTGCTGTTCCCCTCAGCAGTGTGTTTCAGTCGATCTGCCTGTTCTGCTCCCAACTCTGTCTCTGGTGAATCCTCTCCCCGCCCCCACCCCACCCCGCTCCACGTACACTTTTGTCCTACACCCCAGCTTGTATAAATAAATAAATAAATAAATAAATAAATAAATAAATAAATAAATAAATATTTTTTAAAAAAAAGAAATAAATGAAGAAATGAAGAAAGAAACAAAAAGAGGAATAAAAGCAAACATCTATGCAAAAAAGGAACTGTCATGTCCTCAGAGACATAGAGATGATATCTTAGTGGAATTATTACAAAGAAATCTTCACCTGCTTTAAATGTGTGGCAATCTGAAGCTAGTAGATAATTATGCTAATAACAGAGAAACCAAGCTTTTGGGCAGAGAATCATGTTACAAATATAAAATCAAATAAGTTAGCAAAAAAACTTGCAATCATAAATTTAAATTAGAAATATCAATAGGAACTTAGTTTTTCTTGTTTATAAAAGTCTATATTTTCTCACAGTTTACTCTGAAAATCCCACAAAACAATGACAATTCACTAGCAAAGAATATCCCTCATGCCCACATGGTGGTCTTGAAAATCTTTTTCCAATTAAAAGGACTAGGGTGCCTCAGAAAAATACCACAAGACTGCAATGAGCCAAATCTAGGACGTGGGAAATTCTACAGAAACTTATGACTCAACTTCTCCTACAAAGAAATGGCTTGGAGAAAAGAGGGAGGAGCTAGTGTATATTATGTGGAAATCTAGTTTACACTTAGATATAAAATAAAATTAATTTGGTCATGGCCCATGATTCTGGCACACAGCAACTAAAACCTTTAATTTCCTGGATGATCATGTCTTTTCTTATTCCCAATGAGCCACTTTGGAGCACAACTGACTTCATGCTAACGAGGTGACTTAGCATGAGGCCCCTAATAGCCTTCAGAAGTGGCTGTTCACCGGGAAGACCAAATCATTGGAAGGTTGGAATTTTCAGCCCTACCTACCAAACTGTGGGAAGCGGCTACAATTTAAGATCTCTAAAAACTGTGAAACAAAGAGTTGACAAAATTCTGGATGGTAAATATGGGAGGGTGAAGCATTGTAGCTCCAGGGGGCCAGAAGCTCCTGGGTGTAGGACCCAGAACCCAGTGCCTGACGGACACTAGCCTTGTGTGCCTCTTCATCCAGCGACTCGCCTGTATCTTTTACAATGTTCTTTATACCAAACTGGTAAATATAAATAAATGTTTCTCTGAGTTTGATTAGCTGCTCTAGAAAACATAAAACCTTAGGGCCTAAAGGATCACAGGATACTTTCATCCAGTTGATTAGGACTATGGCTCACGACCTGGACGTGGCAATTGGCATCTGGATTGAAAAATCTTGTGGGACTGAGCCCTTAATGGGTGGGATATGATGTGTCAGATAATGTCAGAAATGAGTTATATTTGTAGGTCACCACCGAGTGTCCTCTGAAGACTGACATTTTATGCAACGTTTCGGTGTCATTTGTCCAGGTAACAAAAATAGTCAGGAGGCGATTAAGAATCAGACCCAAGCACAGAGAGGTGAGTCCAGAAAAAGCTACCTCTGAGAAGAAGCCAACCAAGACGTGCCCACCACGGCCCATCTGGGTATGGAATGGAATTTGATCAATCACAGCTTCTGGAAGTTTCCACCAATTACAACTACATCAACTGAAAATGCTACTTCAGTCTGCGTCCCCTGGGCTGTTATCCTAATAAAACCCCCAAATAAGTACCTGTAGATTGTAGGTCTTATTCATACTAGAATGACATAACTATAGAATTGCTTGGTGGTATTGGAAAAAAAACACATATCTGAGCTCCAATTCAAACTTTCAAAAGGATATCTTCTAGCCAATTGAGAAAGTGAAACATGAGGCATTAATGACACTTTAAACTGGACTGATTTTATTACCTATGGTAGTGGTAATGTTATTTTTTTAAGTCTAGCAATATATTCTAAAGATTTAACAGTTGAAATAACACAATATTTGGAATTTGCCTAATGACACTCGAAAGGAGGGGTGTGGAGAGATATAAGTGAAACAGATTTGGCAAAATATTGATAAATACTGTAGCTAAGTGGTGTGGGTTCATCATACTCGCCTCTATTTTTTGGTACATTTCAAATATCCTTAAAAAAAGGGTTTTTAAAAGGTTTTATTTAGAAGCACTGAAGAAAATCCAAAGAAATCACTATAAGGATGCTTTTTAAAGTACTTAATTTAATTAATGAAAGAAAATAAGAGAATTTGGCTCAAATCCCAAGTCACAGGGTCCACCAAGTAGCAGGATATGCCTGAAATCAACCCCAAGCCCTGGTTCTGGGCCTGCACTCTGCTCCAGTGTCCCCTGGCGCTCGGGCCTCCCTTGCCTAGGGCCGCAAATCCTGTTCCTGCTCTGCAGCTTGGAAACTGTGTGTAGCAGGCTGCACGCGTGAGGCCTCACACTTCACAGAGCCCTTCTGGACATGCGTGAATAGTTGGTTGCATTCTCCACATTTTTATGCAGATGACATGTACAGGGTGGAGACTGGAGGCTGGGGCAGCTGACTAGGAAATCTAACTAAGGGCAGCTCAGGAAAATAAAACCTCCCTAAGGGCCACCATGGGAAACCAGCACAAAGCTCATCCCTCTGGTTTGGTCCTTGTAAGTCTCAGTCATGCTTCAGTATCCCATTGGCAGCCTCCGACTCCCAACCCCCCTTCACTTCCACTCCTTCCTCCTCCCTCCCAACAGGAGGACTTCGCTCCATTCAGAGAACTCCTGGTGTTTCCTGGCCACCAGTGGTGATTCATTTTTATTCCCTTGAATCTTCTCCACAGCCAAAGCATTGTTTCCCATATCCTTCCCACTCCCCAGGAAAGAACAAACGGCAATAACTGGTCTTCTGGCTGGAATCTATGCTAGAACATCACATCCCATATGCGGCCTGGGCTAGGGTTCCTCCTGCTCTCTTAGATGTCCCAGAGCATTTTGAGATAAACTCCAACAGTAGGATGCACTCGCTTTACGGTTAAAGTGATGTATTACATGATTCATCCGTTCCCTACAATTTCCAGTTATAATCATGAAATCTGGTCTCTATCCCTGATGCAAACCCTTGTGTTTGTAAGAAGTAACCTAAGTAACCTACCACATTTTCAGAGTTGAAAACTGTTTCCCACCCCAAGAGTTTGTAAACTCAGCAAGATAAAATTTTCTCTTTTGCATATCAACTGTGCTTGAAAAGTAGGTATCATTGAAACAAATTTTAAATAAAGCAAGTTTGACTAAGTTCTAACTCAAAAACTATGTTACCATTTCTAACTCCAAACAAAGGCCAGATCCATGGGAACCTCAATTGTATTTTCTTTCACTTTGAGATCCCAAAAGCAGTCACATCCATTTTAGGAAAGAGTCACCCAGAGTTAGACTTTCAGCAGAGGGGAAGTAAGAGTCTCAGAATCACAGGCTGTGAGGGGCAGACAAACTTCACCAGGGTCTACGCTGTCCCTGCACAGGTGAGAACCTGCAGCCCATATTTCAGTCGTCACAGAGGTAAGGCTCTAAGGCTTGATGGACGTAATGATGGTGAAAAATAATTTGAAAATTGAGAGAGGTCCTACAAATGTAAATAGTTGTGAAAGCTGTCAAATCTTTAAGGAAAGAGATGTATAAAGGAGGAAAACAATAAATGGAAGAGACACAGATTAAGAATAGATAGAAGAGACACAGATGACAGATTATATAAACTACTCTTAGGTTCTGAAGAAATCATCATTTTGACTGTATATACAGCTTGGCTCCCTTGATGCTATCCTCTTGTCTGTTTAATCTTGAAACAAAGATATAACAAATTGATAGAGTGAAGACACAGCAGTTTGAAAGAAAGCCCAGTACCCCCTGAGCAGTTTCAGGTGAATTAAATACTTCAGCGCCCTCTTGAGGTTTCAACTGGAAGAAGCACTGTGCTGGGTTTTGAGATAA
This sequence comes from Scalopus aquaticus, assembly GCA_004024925.1. Taxonomy (NCBI): domain Eukaryota; kingdom Metazoa; phylum Chordata; class Mammalia; order Eulipotyphla; family Talpidae; genus Scalopus; species Scalopus aquaticus. Next base: position 49,243 of record PVIJ01006195.1, read on the forward strand.
AGGATTCCATCATCCCACCCTGCCAATCCCACAACGCGTGTCCTTTGAATCAAGAATCTGAATTGTTTGTTCTATCACCTACCACACCAGCATCCTACCCTTTCTAGTCCTGCCCAAATGAGACAGATTTGGCCTTTACCAAATACAGAACTGATCAACCCCTTTAATTTCTACTCTTTCTTCTAGCCACCTGTGAAGAGCTATCTTAGGATGGGACAACAAAGGACCTTGAATCATAAAGCCAAAGTTTTAGTTAAGGTTCTACTACTATTCCTGGGTAAACCCTGTCTTGACTATAAGATATTTGTAAATCACAAAACATTTATAATAAAAGGTGATGGTCTCATGGTACTGTTAGCAAAGCACAGCTAACCAAGTAAAATTATCTTGGTCAAGATCTTTATTTTCAAAAGAAAACAGTTTGCAGGCAAAGAAGAAAACCACATTTATCTGCAGTAATTAAAGACAATCAAGATACCCCGTCCTGAATGCCTATTCAAAACCTGGTAGAATTAATGGCTAGTGGTTTGAGACTCATCTGTTACTGCATTCACTCTATTGCGATTATATTTTAGTTGAAGCAGATGAGGAAAATGCAGCCTCCCACAGAGAAATACAGCACATCCTCAAATAACATAATTTCAGTCAACACTGTTTTAATATTGATAAGGGAAAAAAAATACCAAATTCTCTCCAGCAGCCACTGTCTGTATGGGGTGTGACAGAGGGTGGTCTGTCCAGGGGTGCTTCTGCCTTGTACCTGCAGCTGCCAGGAGAGGCTACCTCCCAGTCTGAGCTGGAGTAAGCACGTTGAGAAATGAAAGAATGAGAATAAATTATTGTTTCATATTAGACATGTGTTGAATCTTTATTTAATTTAGTGACATTTTTGTGACCAAAAATATGCCCCAAGAACTTAACTCTTACTTATATCAATGAGCGTATAGTGAAACTGGTCATTTTGCTTCAAGTCACAGTTTACTAGAACCTACCTATGATGTTAAGTGAGGAGATACTGCAGCTGGAAAAGGAAGGGATGATATTTCAATAGCTCTCTGCTCTTAATCTTTTATACTACCAACTTGCCGAAGTGTTAGTGTCTTAAATATTAGTAACAATATGGAATCTTAAACCTTATCAAGGAACTTTTGTCCTCTATTACATTAAAATCCACAGATCTATCCTAAGCTTTGAAGAACTTTTAACTCATGTAAAGGATACAACAGTGGTTCACTGAGTGATGCAAATCTTCAAAGTTTTGACACATCTCATTATAAAATAACAAAAACATTCATTAATATCATCTCCTAATCCATCAGAAAAGCCTTCAAATGTACTTTGGAATCACTGAGGTAAATACAAGTTTTCCAGATTTCTGATTTTCACTGGAAAGCTCAAATTTTATGCCTGGAGCACAATACTTTAGGTATTTCCTTAAAGGGATAAGCTTCCTTCCTTCCTGAGAAAGTATCTGTCTAATACTGAAGTGTGCAAAACCATAATCCGTTTGCTGGTTTGTTTAAGCAAAAATGATGCTACAAAACCAAGAACGTCTTATTCAAGTTGCACGAGTGTGACCAGCCTACTTCAATCTGCAGCAGAACTACCTTTGTCACACCGAACACTAAAAGGACATGAATTTAAGGGTCAATATTCAATAAAAATTAATAATTTTTCTGTTTGATCAAGGCCATTCTAGGTGAAATGTGCTTTTACGGCAAATGTGATTATGAATACATTAACTACAACAGTTTGGTGCCAGTATCCTGATTCCTGCCAAATGCCAGCAGTTTTAACCACTATTGTTTTTACACAATTGGTGCAGATCTCAAACCAAGGAAAAAGGCAAATAATATTTTGGGTTTTGATTGAAAATAACTTGAATTTGTGGGCTGCCTGAAAGAGTCTCGGTGACCCCACATCTAGAAGAATCGTTGGGAATTACTGTTCTGGACAACCTCCGTGCATCATAGATCACACTGCAATTTCTTCTAAAATCTCTGCTGAGTTAGCTGGAAACAGATCACAGAGTTGGAAAAGAAGCCTGAAGATAGAATATACAACACCTGGGTCCTTCCGAGGAAAACTTTTATCCTCTTCTGCCCCCTGGTGGTCATCTATAAATATTGTACTGTGTAGACAAAGGAGAGTGGTTTCCTCCTTGACGTGGCAGTGGCTTAATTTTACAACCACACTCCCTGCTTTCACTCCTAGATCTAAGTGTTCTCGACCCTTCAGGAGAATAAATTGGCATCGTGATAAAGGTTGAGCATAGGGTCTCTGATGAAAAAAACCAGTGCCTGCTTAATTTTTGGAGGTATCCTTGCCACCCCTCTTCTCCAAGAGGCCCCAGGACTTGGCTTCTGGTATCCATGAAAACTTTGGTATCCAAAGTCACCTTTCCATGGAAGAACAAGCTATAATCCTAGAGTTTTTGTCTTTCTTTACTGTACATAGTGCACGCTTCCCTCCCACCTCCCACCCCCTAGCCCCCACCCCCTGCCCCAAGGGGATTCTAAAGAACTTCATGTACAGTAATAAAGGGGAGTTGAGTAAGGGAGTTTGAAAAGCTTCCTCTCTACCTTTCTGTTCATACTGAGATATCATAAAGACAGAATTCACACAGAGAGTTTCCAGTAACAGCTCTCTTTACACTTCAGTTAAGAAGTAGCTGCAGATGTTTGAGAGAAACCTGAATAGCAGGGTCATCTGAGGTGTTCAGATATCAAGGAGCTGGCACCCAAGTGGAGATCTGAGGGGAAGTGATGGGCAGGGGGGAAGAGGCTGCGCCAGGAGCTGGGAGGCAGAGAGACAAGCAGAGCCTGCAACTATGGGAAATGACAACGATTAACTGTGCTCTTCAATGCCTGTCTCCATCGGGTCCCCACATATTCTCCACCTGCCTCTTCTGTCTCCAACCTACCTCAAAATGCTCTAGAAACACTCGCTGTGCCCTGAGCAAGCTCTGAGAGAGCCATCTTACGGCTCGTCTCCAGGAGAGGCCTCCTCGCTGCCTTTAAAGAGCTCCCCCTTGTGGACACTCCCCGCACAGCCTGCGGGTCCAATCTGACTGGTTCCTGCCCCCTAAGACCCGCCTCTGCCACAGGCTCCCTTCTGTCCCCACCCATCCCCAATCACTAACCCCCAGTGTCACACGCATCACGTGCTGGGAGGGCAGGGGCTCTCCACATCCTTGTGGCATCCCTGGCTCCCTGCACAACGTGTGCAGATAACAGACAAGCAAGAAAACCTCGGAATGTTCTAGATCTGCTTTTGTGACTCTTAGATTACTTTGAGAGCGCATCCTTCTGAGAAATTCTTACGCTTCCAGACAGCTCAGTACTTGCGCCTCCTCAGTCTTCCTTTCATGTGTACCCATCCCCGCTGATACTTGGTCCACCCCGGTGGCCAGAGCCCCGCATGGCCGTGATGGTAGCGTGTGTCTAACCGATTTGCAAGAGATTTAGTTTACTGTCCGTGCGTTACTGTCCGTGCATGTATCTTCCCCGCTGAAGTTCAAGTTACTTGAACGCAAATATCACTCCCAGCTCTGCTTTCTCATAGTTTACCTTGCATATCAGTCACTATAATTTCATATTTCCCAGGAGAAAATAAAAACAGGTTTTCCTCTTAGAAACAAGGACTTTGATGTGCCTGTCACGGCGCGGGTTGACAGGTCTGACTCGGGTAATGTATAGTGAAGCATCACTTGCAGCTGAAATCCTAAAAGAGGATATGACCGATGAAGGAGTTGAAAAGTGAATTTTGCTAAATTAGTCTACCTTTTCTCAGACTTTGATCATGATGTCCAGATGTATTCAGGAGGAAAACATTTTACTTCCAGGGGGAAAAGAGGTTTGGTATGGTGGAAAATGTGGATTGTGCAATCAAATAAACTTGAGTTAGGACCTCCTTGCTGTTCCTTGTTACCTTGAGCAGATCACTTAACCTAATGTTTGTTGTCAGGCTGGCAGAGAGACCAGGTACAGATGAATTATTACTATTATTACTGTTATCATTATTACTATTATCATTATTATATTCTGTAAGTAGTAGAATATGAAATTGGGATATGCCTAAAACTTAGGGATGTATTCAAATAGAAACTATACAGGAGTATTCATTCACTTACAAAGATGAAAACTGGTTTCAAATACATTAAGTAAAAAAAGAGTACTATGGACTCACCAGTCAGGGCACCCAGAGTACATCCACTTTCAAGCACTTCTGAATTCAGAGGTTTACCTGGTCTCCTCGGAGCTTTCACTCACTCTCCACGCCTGGGGCGGGCTCTCTCTATCAGCAGCTGCTGACCCCACAAGCTCAGCATATCCCGAGGAAGAGAGAAGCCAGTTCCTGTGGCTGGGGGAGAGGAGGGACCAGGTCATAACCCCATAGTGAGGAAGATGAAGGACCATTTCGCAAATCAAAACTGGGTGACTGACTAGAGAAAGAGCACATAAAACAAGCAATGCCTGTTACCAACAATCTGAATTAAGTATGTTTCAGTTGTTCTTTGCTTTCAAGGGATGCCTAGAATGTTCTATCACATACTGCCAAGACCTTGGAAAACTACTAGCATCCTGATATCTTTCCTAACAAATACATAATTATGAATTATGCTCATAATGGCTTATACATATTGAACTTAATATGTGTAAATGCTATGCTAAATGCTTTGTGTAAATGATCTCCTTTCAGCCTCCCTACTTCCTGAAGAGGAAGAAAACTATTACCTCCTTGATTCAGATGAAAATAGGGATTCCCAGGCACAGGAAAGTTTATCCAGTTGCCCAAGGAGCTGGAGTCAGGATTCTAAGCCAGGGGTTCCCACAGAAATGCTTGCACTCAGCCTCTGCCATGCCTGCGTGTGAGCACGTGCTCATGTACCATCTGGAACACACGCCATGTATTTCTTTATACACTAGTCTCCAGCATCTAGCAGCATCACTGAGCAGACACTATGTTAATATAACATATCATTAATATAAGTGATGGTAAACTGCAGGACTTTTATCAATTCACTTCTATGGAGGTAAAATGGAAATAACAATACCAGTTATCTCTAGCGGTCTGTGTGTCCTATCATGCTCTCTTGGCTTGGAAATGACTCTGCTGCCACCAAACCTGGGTCTATCCACACCCCCACCCCTGAACCTGGGATTCTAATCAATGAGCATCATCCATAGACAGGAGCAGGCCCAGGAGACTACCAAGGGAACTGTCACCCTGGGATTTTGAGGAAATTGTGTGACACAGCTCATGTGAGAGCCAGGTGTTCAGTCCTGACTCCGGGCTCCCAAGGCCACTGCTGCCCCACCGGGGGCCACAGAAAGGGTCTGCCATTGTAACAGCCTCATTGACTGCCTACTTGGCCCTTTGTCCTACCACCGCCTCCCCAAAGGTAGATAGATGTCCTTCGGCCATCAGGCAAGGAATCCAGCTATTCTCGCCCCCACTTCTCTGCCCGAGGGATCAGATGGGAGTCTCCCCCCAGAAGCTGCCACTCTGCTTATTCTCACTGCTGGTCTCTATCAGAACAGGCAGCAAAAAGACAGAGCTTTTTGTTGGCAAAAAGCTCCGTTTCCATCTGCTGAAATGAAAGCTCAAATCTCAGCAGTGTTTTCATAGGGAACATTCCTATGTCTTGCTGGGCTTAAATTGTGCCCAGCAAGACAAAACAAGGAGGCTGTGATGGAAACTGATGCTCATTCCTTACGGAATTCTCAAGGCAGGGAATTCGGAGGCCATTGCCAGTGGGGCTTTAGGGGACTCCGTGGGTCACCTCTGGTGTCATTTTATTCCCAAGACCTTATAAGAGCTGACACGCCAAGCCGCAATTCTCCCCTCATTTCTCCTGCTCTGTACTCTGAACAGTCATTGACTGGCAGTCCCTTATGTGACTTATGTCAGGAGCTGATAATCTTTCAGAAATGTCATTCCTAGTTTTTATTTATTTATCCCCATGTGGAAATAAAAGGGCAGGTATCAGTCCCCTTGCTCAAGGGTAGCTGGGACTGAAATAACCACTAGGGCCGTCCAAGAGCACCCACTGCCGGCACAGTCCTTTGCAGCTGTGGGAAACAAAGATCTCTGCAGAGAGGTGCTTCTAAATCTCTGGGCCTTGAGAGCCAGGACAAATGGGAGGCCTCAGGGAGGATGGGGAGCTGGCCCGGTTCCCGGAACATGGGATGACGAACTCAGCTGCCCTCTTCTCTCTTGGTCCTTTGGCCAAATCTCATGGGTGGCTATTGCGGAGAATGAATCCTGTGTCCATCCTTGCTAATTATACCAGCAGAGACTTTTTCTTTTCTAATCTTACAAGTTTTTCTCCAAATCCCTTCTTTGACGTTTGCAAATGACCCTAACTCTCACATCTTATAAGTCTCAAATGTTAATAATATTGGTAAAAACCAGGTTTCCCTGTTACCGCTTTTTAGAAGTCTACTTGGGGCCTCCCCGGTGGCGCAGCGGTTAAGCGCTGCGCTGTGGAGCTGTCGGCAGCGGCGACACGAGTTCGACGCCCGGCCAGGGAGAATCCCACATGGTGCGGCAGACCTCTCCTGCCTCGCCCGCTGCTCCCCTCAGCAGTGTGTTTCTGATCTGCCTGTTCTGCTCCCCGCTCTGTCTCTGGTGAACCCTCTCGCCGCCCCACGCCTCTGGCCTGTACCCCAGCTTGTATGTAAAAAAAAAAAAAAAAAATAGAAGTCTACTTGCATTCAGCACCAGGTTCATAAAATAGTAAATTCTTGCTGCCCCACCCTCGACCCCACCAGGACCCCCTCATTTCTTCCCTCACAATCTGGCTCTGCTCCCATCACAACAAACTGATTCCCTGAAGGAACCACATTTCTGGTCTTCTACGGCCCTCTCACCCTTGACATCTGCATTGGACATGCTCAGATTTGCACACTCAGCCTGTCCTGGTTCAGCTCCTCCCTTTCTAGGTCTGCTCCACCTCCTCTAGGCTACTCTGTCAAGTCCCTCCACCCACCTCGGAGAGTATTTTTCAGTCCTGGCTCCTTCCCGCCATTTTAACTCTTCATCTCTGAAGCCACAGTAGTCTGAGGGGACCTAGCAGATGGCAGCGATAAAGAGGAGACTCCAAAACCAAGCTCACAGGTCTGGGCAAGTGGGGCTCCTTCGCAATTGCCCTCCTGGTCCAGACCTTATTTCTGGCCTTGGGGAAGGGACAGTGGCCTGAACGCTCAGGAAAGACTACGGCTCATGGGACAGTCTGTAGATAATTTACCATCTCCTCATGGCACCCCTGTCATTTCCGTAACAGGAATCTGCCTGGCAACCTTTAAACCAGCAGCCCAGTAGGGCCCTTCTGGATTTGCTGCCCTTCTCACCCAAGACTGTGCTGTTCTGCAGCCTTCAGGTGTGTCCGCTGCCTTCCCTCCCGACCCTTCTCCCATTCATTTATTTTATATAGTAAACAGATTAATGAAATTGAGGCCAGATATTCTGAGTAGAACTCAGAATATTGGCCTTGGTTTCTCATCAGTGATTTAAGGTAGGGAGGGGCTTCTGTGTCAGTCCCAAGACCCTGTTAACTCTGGTAAGTCGGCCTCATCACCATTTCCACCTCAGGAGTGGGGAGTGATCTGGCAGATCTCCAGTAGCCTTTGGCCAAAGGATGACGGAATTTGGTGGCTGAAAGTCCCTAATGGTAGAGCTCGGACTCTTCTATTCCAGGTCTAACAGCGTATCAGCTCTGAGAAACCCTGAGAGTTTAAGCCCAACCAGAGCTAAGGGGTCCGAGATAAAAGCTTACCTTCAGCTTTGCCAGACCAGTGTCCTGGGGGGAGCCAAGGGGAGAGCTGAGCAAACATAATTACAATAACTTCTAAAGTCCGCAAGGTAATCTTTTAGAAGGAAACAACCCTTAGCCCTGGAGTCTCTGTGGGTAGAATCTGTGCCTAAGAATTTGGTCCTGGGTTATATTAAAGAACAACTGTTGTTTCAAAGCTTCTGCCAGTTCTTTGTATCCGTGTGTGTGTGTGTGTGTGTGTGTGTGTGTGTGTGAGAGAGAGAGAGAGAGAGAGAGAGAGAGAGAGAGAGCGAGAGAGAAAGAGAGAGGATGAAATAGTTATAGAGCAAATAATCCCTTATTTAGCTGAGCCAAAAAATTAATTTTTATATAAGCTAAGGCAGGACAAACCTCATGTGGAATGGAGGGAGTGAATTCTAATACATCCCATGAATTTGGAAGTAGTCCTCAAATAACAGGGTAGGGAGATAAAGTAGTTCCAGTAGGAGAGGGAAGGGTGGGTCGAAAAGAAATTTCTGGAGCAGCAACAGATCAACAAAAAACTATCTTGTAATAACAAACTAAGTATTTGGGGAAACGAAGGAAGGAAGGTTGTGCCCAGAGCGGAATAGAGTGTGCTGTTGGAGAGGGCTTGGTTGTAAGCAAGAAGTAATGGAGACTTGAGAGTCAAAAGAAGATATAGGAGGGAGAAACCTTGTGGAAAAAGGCACTGAGAGGAATTGGACTGGGACCTCTGGCATGACAGGGAGTAGTCACCGGGTCCAAGAGGATGGTCTCCTGCAGTCCCTGTCCCAGCAATGGGCCCTACTGATCTGAATCCAACCCCAGATCTCCACTTCCATGAAGGCCACCTCACCTGGCTGCCCCGTTTTTCAGACGTTTCCACTATCATTTGCTCCCCACCCCTTCATTAAAATATACTTGTCCTAGGACACAGGACAAGTCTAGTGTCCTAGTGTGTTCTAGTCTCCCAAAGACTTTTTACATTTGCTGTGCTTTACATGGTGTTTTTGTTTGTTTGTTTTTAAAGATTTATTTATTTATGCATACAAGCTGGGGTACAGACCAGAGGCATGGGGTAGCGAGAGGGTTCACCAGAGACAGAGTGGGGAGCAGAACAGGCAGACCAACAGAAACACACTGCTGAGGGGAGCAGCAGGCGAGGCAGGAAAGGTCTGCCGCGCCATGTGGGAATCTCCCCGGGCCGGGCGTCGAACTCGCGTAGCTGCTGCTGACAGCTCCACAGTGCAGCGCCTAACCGCTGTGCCACCGGGGAGGCCCCTGCTTTACATGATGTTAACCAGTTAGAAAACAAAGTATCCTAGGACATTCCAACCCTATAGGAAACACTTGCGTCTGAGCACTTGCAATGTGTCTCTGCGAGCTGAGGCAGGCTGTGCGTGTAAAACACATCAAACGGGGAAGATTTAGTATGAAAAAAATCTATCATTAGAAAAATATTGACCAATGTGTCATTAGTCATATCTCATTAGAACATCTCATTAGTAGTAATTGCCAATTAGCTAGTCATTGGATATGTTGGTTTAAACTAAGTATATTATGAAAATTAGATTTAGGGTTAGATTAGTGTTAGTGTTACTTTTACATGAACTAGGAGAAAAATTTACCTATGCATCTTGCTCTCATTATTTCTTCCTCTAGTCCTGCAGTGGTCTAGCCTAATGGATGGGTGGCTGGAGGTACAGTACCTATCAGGCCACAGTGGAAAATTGATGAGAATATTCTAGGTCCTGCAAGCCCTGGACACTTCCTTCCTGCCCTGGTCACTTCCTCTTTCCTATGAATGACTGACTACATGACAGGAGATACTTTTGAACTTTTCATAACTAAAAAAGTCTACTATGCCTTTAGGTTTGATTAACAGTGAAATTTTTCACTCAGGATTTTGAATGCATTTTCCCAGTCATTTACCTGCCAATACTGATATTCTGAAGACTGCCATTCTAATTCCTACCCCTCATGTGATCTTTATTTTTTTATAGCTGATTTCCCCAGCACTAGACGATTTTAGGTTCTTCTCTTCATGAACATGTTGGTATTTTGACATAGGTCTTTCATATGTTTGTATGGGTTGAACACTCCATGATACATTTAATCTGGAAACTTATGTCCTTCTGTTCTCATATTGTTGACTAGTTTTCTCTTCTTCATTTTCTCTATTCCTTTTTCTCTGGATGCTGAAATTCTTTGATTGAACTTTTATTCTTATATTTTTAAACTCTTGTACATTTCTTTAAGTTTTTATTTAAAATTCTGGAGAAGCTTCTCAGCTTTCTGTTGCAATCTATTAAATGTCTAATATTCAATATTTTCCTATTCTCTATTATTTCTTCTCATGCCACCTAGTTCTTATTTCATGGATGAACTATCTTATTTTTATGAAGGTATGAGTTAAGGATGGTTGATATGTTTTCTTTAATTTTCTGCATTACTGTTTCTCCTGAGTTGTTTTTTTCTTTTTGTCTGATTTGATATGTTTTTGATGGAGACTTCCTCAAATGCCTAGTGAGATTTGGCTGACTCTTCAATTTTGAAAATAACACTGACTCAAACTTGGGAAAGATGGAGCTTATCAGCCCACAGGGCTTTGCTGTGAGAAGACTGGTTGACAAACAGGACTTTGCATTTGGGAGCCCACATGTGTCAGTGCTTAACCACCGTTTCTTCAGACTGAACTTTACTTACTTCTTTAGGAGAAAGAGTTTATGCCTGACACATAGGAAACAGGATGTGTGACAAGAAGAGGTTGTCATTGAGACTCCCTGTCAACATCAGAAGAGACGTTTTGAACTATTTTGATGCAACTCGAGATAGAAAATTTCCTTGGGTACTTTTTTTTTAAAGGTTTATTTATTTATTGCATACAAGCTGAGGTGTAGGCCAGAGGAATAGAGGGGGTGAGAGGATTCACCAGAGCCAGAGTGGGGAGCAGAACAGGCAGATCAACTGAAATACACTGGTGAGGGGAGCAGCGGGCAAAGCAAGGAGAGGTCTGCTGTGCCATGTGGGTTGCTCCCTGGCCAGGTATCGAACTTGTGCTTCAGTGGCTCTAAATAGCTTCATAGTGCTGCACTTAACCCACTGCACCACCATGGAGGCCCCAAAAATTTCCTTGTGTACTTTATATATTGAAATTCTGTTTACAAATTTTGAGGTATACATACACAGGTATATGTTTGTATGTATGTGTGGTGTATCCACAAAGGCACAATGTTGCAATATCTAATGATTGTGAAAAGCTATTCATTTTGTGTATTAAAAACATTTAAAAAAGTTAAATAAACAGAGTACTAGATTAACAGTTAAGGTGAATATTAAGAGAGGATGCACTAGCTGGACAATGTGATGAAATAAAATATAAATATTTGCTGCTTCAGCGGAGATGTGAGTTCAACGCCCAGCCGGGGAGATTCCCACAGGGCGCGGCAGACCTCTCCTGCCTCACCCGCTGCTCCCCTCAGCAGTGTATTTCCATCGATCTGCCTGTGCTGCTTCCCACTCTGTCTCTGTGAACCCTCTCGCCACCCCATGCCTCTGGCCTGTACCCCAGCTTGTATGCATAAATAATCTTTAAAAAAAAATTTTCTGCTTCAAAAAATGTGTGAGTATTCAAATAATATTGCAAGGCAGAATATAGAATTTACTTATAAGTCTAATCTTTGCAGAATTATTTGGTACACAGATATTTCTATTATTAGACAAAATAATTTGTAGTGATTATATTTAATTTTTAGCTATATAACTCTGTTGAGGCCACAAGTTTTTCAAGGAAATAGTCTATTCGTGAATTGCCCACATCTTATAAAAACACATAAGAAGGAGAAGATCAACTTTGCCACTTAAAATTTTTGCAAGAAAGACAAATTTACATTCTGAACCATAGTGTGTATAATAAGTCATATTTTAGTCAACCATAATTAGGAGTAAAAGCATGTAAAGAAAAGGAGAAATATTTCTGGTGATCAAACTTCAAAACAGCAAAAATTTCAAGATTGCCTTAAAACAAGCCTATAATTTTGAGTTCACAGAGGCCAAAAATGGAAATTAAAGTCTGTCAAGGTGATTGTTATATACTGATAACATTTTCAGTAGTTGAACACAACAGATTTCTTGGCACTTGCCTAAGCTCTGAATTCTAGGTACAAAGTTCTTTTTTCTAGGCACAGCAGTTTAGTGAGTTTTGGGCCAGCTGGACAGACATGTTACCAAGGAGGCAGTGTGAAACCTTGCATTTGATTAAACAGCTCCTTTAACACTGCATAGCTTCTAGTTCCAACTTAAATCAACAAGTTGAATGAGTACATGTCAAGGCAGTTCCTAATTCTCTTGTATTCAGGTAGAGTAGATGAAGACTGATGGGAGGAGTCTACTCTCTTCGTGTTCATGGTGAGAATCTGTTTGTCTGTGCAGGGGGGACTTTCTGGAGGCTATGCCCAGAGCATCATAAGGCTGTGCTCCCGAAAACACCCATACCTTAGTTGTGGTCATCACATTGTCACTGAGCATTGCCTGACTGTCTAATTTTCCATGGTGTAAATATTTCTTCAGTCTGATTCACTGTGATCTTAGTCATGCAGGACCCAGAGCTCTCTTGGCAGCCAAGTAAAATAAAATCAGGGTTCAACAGTAATCAACACTCATCCACTGAAACATTGTGTGGGCATGTCCAAGTGCCTAATACGAAATGCAAACTTAGCACATTGCAAAATAACACAAACCAGAATAAATCTGGCACTTTTTTTTTTTGGTGTCTAGAAGGACCAATATCCAATAATTGCTTGCCAAGAAGGTAGTCAAATTCTGAAGTGTGCCGAAGAGGACATCAAACTGACATGCCTTGAGAGACCAAGTATCTTTTATATGATCCCTGTTGGAAAGGGCTGTCTATACTTCTAATTTAATGTTACAATTAAAGGGCATGCAATGAAAGTTGAGATATAGATAATAATTCAAATATTTTTTTTAACAGTCATAGGCAATTGCATTGCTTTATTGCCATCTGTCCAGATGAGGATTTAAGGACACATTTTTTTTTTCAGGCAATAAACCATTAAACACGTGCCTGTCCATCAGAATAGGAAGGAAGGATAATACGGAGGGAGGGAAGGGGGGAAGGGAGGCAGCCAGCACTATTATCTGTTTCTGAAAATATTTAAGGGTCTTTTTCAGGAATTGGTTTGCTTCAATGAAATTATATCATCACCATCAATCAAGTTTTAATGTGAAGGAATCAAATTGGAGATCCTCTACTTTAGACAGTTACATTAGAGAGTGAGAAAGACTTGCTAACTTGGTGATACCATCACAATCAGCAAAAACCTACACAGGTAAAGCTAATCAAATCACTACTACCAGTAGTCCCACTATCCCTACTATTATTGCCACTGCTACTACCACCACCACCATTGAAATCTTGCTACGCGCCCAGCTTCAGGCACAAGCCAGCAAATTCCTTATTGTTGCAACATGCACCTCAGTGACTCGGGAGCTACCTGCAGCTGACAATGCTGAGAATTTGCCCAACAGTTTAAATGTCTAAGTTTGGTCACTAACCATTTTTTTTACAAAACTGAAATAGTAATTAAATTTCGATAAATCTTCAAATTTACTTTTTTAATCACAAAAATCATGGTCAATCAACCATAAAGATACTTGGTGTTCACCTTGACTTTGGACAAATGTGGACTTTCACACTGATCCATTTGGATCCACTGTGTTTGCTTCATCTTCATTTTCCTTGTGTCCTTTAACTTTTGAAAATTCCTTTACTGTTATCTTAGGGGAGGTTTGAAAGGGAGCAACATAAATACATATGACTTTTTAGGGTATACTGTGTTTTCAAACCTCAATGGTTTCCTTAAGAAAATGATCCCAATAATAGTAAATACATACATGTTCCAGAAGCTCACCTGTGCTCTATACACTGTTTCTCTCTCTCAGATGAGGAACCTGTCCACTCTCAAATAATAAAGGGCAGAGCCCGGACTCAAATAAAACATTTTGGCTCTGAAAACTATGCTCTTATCCATAAGGCTATACTGCTTCCTAGTTAGTTTTCCTTATCATCTGCAGTACCATTTTTAGGATAAAATTTTATTTACAAAATCTCCTTTAATTAGTCTTCTAAATAATTTGTAGTTTCCCCTATTTTTTTTAAAGATTTATTTATTTATACATATAAGAGCTGGGGTGTAGCCCAGAGGTGCAGGGGGTAAGAGGATTCACCAGAGACAGAGCTGGGAGTAGAACAGGAAGATTTACTGAAATACACTGCTGAGGGGAGTAGCAGGTGAGACAGGAGAGGTCTGCTGCGCCAGGGTTAGTTCCCTGGCCGGGAATCGAACTTGTGCTGCAGTGGCTGCTGATAGCTTCATAGTGCTGAGACCTAACCCCTTGTGCCACCAGGGAGGCCCAGTTTTCCCTATTAAGAAATTTTGAACTGCATCTAGTTATAACCGACTTGGAGCCATCTGATGATTTCCTTGAATTAATGATGTACAGCTTAACCATAGCCAATTAGAAATATTACAAAATGTAGCACTTCTCTCCCTGCTGCTTTCACAGCAAACCTCAAAGCCACAGTTCTAAGCTTCACATTTCTTCATTGGGACCTACTAAGGTGCTACATTTCCTGTCTTGAGGTTTCGCAGTCCTTGCCTTCAAATCTTCCACAATACTCCTCCTAGTACTGTTCACTACCAAACAGCACAAACAAGTGCACACACACAAACTTTTATTCAGTTCGACAAACTTCTAATACCACAGAGAGGGAAGTTGGGGGTACACACTAGTTAAATGAGAGGCTCAAAGCCTCCCATTCCTCACTGATGCTGACTTGAAGCATTTTTCAGCTTTCAGAGCACTTCTTGTATCTTCTTATTTGAATGCTTTTCCATTTCCTGCCCTTGAACTGACACCATCCTTTCTCTTAGGCTGAACCACAAAAACTACAGATAGTCAACAATTTTGAGCTATAAAACAGAAATTTTACCTGTATCAACCTAACAAGTCTGAGATGTTTACTTACCAGTTGAAGAGCATGACAACTGTTTGTTGCACTGTGATGCTTTTATTGCCTATGCAAACCCTTCCGATATTGGGGAAAATTTCGTCCTTTTAAATCCTGCTCTCCCTAGCATAACTTCAGGACCTCACTTTCCCAGACTTTCTAGAGACTAGACTATATGAATGTGAGCCAGTTGCTCCATCAGATACAAGACTTTTGATTCAGAAGAGAATGGCATGGAGAGCTATTGTGCCTTTGAGGAGAGGTGGGGGTAGGGATAGAGGCTGAGAAGGGGGAGGAAATTCTAGGGTGTTAAAGTTCTCTTTCTTGACCCCTGTGGTGGCCATGTAAAACTTTGCTTTGCAGATTTCTTTCCTGTTTTGGGCATTTTTGAATGTTTGTTATTCCTCATTAAAAAAAAAAAAAAAAACCACACACACACACACACAACTAAATTCTGGGAAATATAAGGAGAAAATGTGGAGCTTGCAGAAGGCGTGTCACCCCAAGTCCTGTGTGCGCAGTGTGAGCTGCGGGCTTTGTGTTCGGCGTGCTCCATGGGAGTGGCGTGCAGGCGCTGTGGGCAGAGCGCTTGGCATCCAACCTCCGAAACTGCTTCTCTGGCTCTTCTAGAATTCTGGGAACCCTCAAATATCCTTAAGTAAATACACTTCTTGCTCTCACTAGCTAGAGAAGTTTTTTGGTTGGCACCTAAAAGCTCTGGCTTATTCAAGGGAATTTAAGCCTTTTTCAGAATGTGTCTTGACTTGATGCTGAAAACGCTGTCCTCAGGGTCTCACATACATGCCAAATTAGAGTCACCTCCACACTCCAGAGATTCCTCTGCTCTACAATCAGCATCCAGGTTTGAAACTACATATAACATATTCTGCTGCTTTGGATAGACTATCATTACCTTCTCTGAAACCCATAATTTTTTGACATTAATCTCTTACTGTATTCTGGCCTCCCCAGTGGCGCAGCGGTTAAGTGCTGCGCTGTGGAGCTGTCGGCAGCAGCGACGCGAGTTCGACGCCCGGCCAGGGAGAATCCCACATGGTGTGGCGGACCTCTCCTGCCTTGCCCACTGCTCCCCTCAGCAGTGTATTTCTGATCTGCCTGTTCTGCTACCGGCTCTGTCTCTGGTGAACCCTCTCGCCGACCCACAGCTCTGGCTTGTACCCCAGCTTGTATGTATAAATAAAAAATAAATCTTTAAAAAAAAAAACCTCTTACTGTATTCCTTTCCCTGACTGCTCCTAGAAACCACTGCACCACTACCACAACCTGGGGTACCCAGGAATATGCCAAAGACATGCCATACTGTACATCACTAGAAGTAACCTTCCTAGGCCGACTTATTTATTTTGCTCACTGTTCCATCACAGCACTTAGAAAGGTGTCTAGGACATATTTGTATCCAATAATTAAGCGTGAAATGAACGAATATCCTGCCCTAAAATACATTCATCTCTGTGCTTATCCAGCAATGAGTAAATGTTTATGGAGACTGACATGCTGATGCAGGCTCTGACCTGAGTGTTAGAGATGTAAAGATGATGAAGTCCCAGCCCTGCCCAGGAATAAATCAGAATGAACTGATTATTTCAGAAACATTGTTAATAACTAACCCTCAGAATATAATTTGTGCCCAATGGAACTTTTCTTTCATGGAGGTGTGGAATGACACAGGTAGGAGGGTTTTGATTCAGAAGCATTGCCTTCCCACCACTGATCTCAGTTTCAAGCCAAAGAGGAAGAAGGCAGCGACATTCAAAGTGGTAGATGAGATACTAAGGGGTATAGTCACATCTTTTGGTCAGGCTTGTACCTGGTCAGGGTACCAGTAACTGGTCAGGGACCAGTTATGACTAGTTATGACCATGAATAAGGCAACCTCAGACAGGGGACAGAAAAAAGACCCCCAGAGGTTTTACTTCACACTTAGAATTGAGCCCTCTCCTGGCCTCTTAGAATCTGGCAGTGCCGCCTCTGCCAGGCTCACATTACCTCCTCATCTCCAGGCCCACACCAAGCACACTGAGCTCGTCCCCACCCTCAATCCATTCTCCAGATGATTTCCTTTTGGAGGAATGTTTTCTTCTCTGGTCTTGTTCTCCTTTGGTTCCTTTTTACTACTGAAACATCATTTAAATGTCACCTCCTCTTTGAGGGAATTATGCATAAAGCAAGTCAGAATGATAAAGACAAATAAATACTGGCTCTTTTTTTTTTTACACTTTTAAAAGAACAGGTTTATTAGGAAAAGGAGAAAAAAGTCAAATATTGGACATTTATGCAGCAGATGCTTTGATAAATCAAAATTCTCATAAAACCAGCAAACGCTAATAAGCAAAGTGGGGTTTCTGAGGTTAGGTGGGAGGGGGAAAGGAAAAAGGGTCACAGGGATATAAAGGATGGTGTTGGGGGGAAAACGAAATCCTAAAATGGGGAAGTATATCTTTCAATTAGAAAGCAAAGGTGAAATACATAAGAGAAAGACAGATATTGTGTGAACTTACACACACAGGTGATAAAATAAAATTTTAAAAGTCACCTCCTCAAAAATGCTTCCCCTGACTCCCTGAACAAAGGCAGCCTTCTGCCACCTGTCCCACATTACTGTCTTTAGTGCTGTGCTCAGCCTCCATAGCTGACATTTTCCCTGGCTTGACATTCTTCCTTCATCCTTCTTTCCTTTCCACCACTCCCTGGCTCCTTCCCGCTCTCTTTGTGTCTGCCTTCTCCATTAGACCCTCAGCTCTTTGGAAGCAGGAGCTTGTTCATCTGATTCACCCCTGTGCCCCCAGTGTCTGAAACAGCACTTCACATCCAACACACTATAACCATTTGCTTAAATTTACAAGTCTTTAATAGACTTTTAAAAGCTGAGGCTGATGTCACTTCTTTCCAGAGTATACTATTACATGTCACATGCTGAGTGAGTTTGGCAGATGTTTCACCATTTCAGAGAACCATGTGTAATGTAAAATCTGAGCTGCCTGAGAAAAGGCTGTTGGCATTCTGGTCTGGGATACCACTGGTGGGAGGAATGTGAAAACAGGACATGACCCAAACAAGATAACAGCTAAAATCCAAGTGAATGTATCCACATGACCAAAAAGAAAGCATTAGATTTCCAGAAAGTCAAATTTAGCCCTGGTTATGGTGAAAATCAGAAAAGCTCAATGTTTTTCAGACACAGCCCAGGGAACGATTGTTCAAACAATTGTGCTCCCCATCCTAAGGATCCACACACACGTTAACAATCCTAGCAGCCCCATGAGAACAGCTTATTATTATCCCCATATGTGAAATCAAGAAACTGAGCTTAATGAAATCAAGCAATATGCCTAAAGATAAACCATTTCTGCCTTCAGAGCAACTGGGAACTTTTATGAGGCTCAGAAACAAGTACGTGGAAAGAGTCCTCGGGGGACTTTTTTTGTTGTTCATCACAGCACAATTTCGGGAAAAAAAAAATCAGTTCCCAACCACTGCAAGACAGGAAGACGATGACTACTCTTGGCTCTACAGTCCACCAGCAAAAATGGTAGGCAAGTCACTCAAGATTATACTTGAGAAAGAACAGAGACGGTAGGGAAGAGCCTAAAAAGATTTTTTTTTTTTCAGCAAAATGGTCAAATATGGAAACTCTTGGTTCTTTGCTGGTTGATTTTTAAAATAGCAGTCTAATCACACTAAAAGTAAAGCTGAGAAACTAAAAAACTAAAGCCGAGAAAGGGGAAAAAAAGTCTGAGATATCTAAAGATACAAGAAACATCAAATGACAGAAAAATAGCGTATATCAGGAAAATTTTAAGACACCATCTAGAACATGTGATTGGTTTTCCATGAGCAAGAGGAATGGATTTACTGTTACCTGAAGGAGGTTTAAGCTTCAGAATTCCTCACTTACAGAGGCACCTTTCAAGGATCTGTATATTTTTTATGGTTTCTCTATTTTATCTTCAAGAAAGACCTACAGTTATATAAACTTCAGATCCCACATAATCTAGTCAGTTTGTACATACCCCACATAGAAAGAACTAAAAATTAAGTAGCCCTGAGAAAGTAACAGAATTTTGGCATTGGTGAGGAACTGTGTGCCTTAAAATCCCAAATCTGCTTAACTGTCTCTCTCATGTCAGGATTAGGCTGAGTGAGTGATTGGCGGTATGTTTTTTAATGAAGCATAACACAAAAATAAGAATTTAAATAAATTTAATTAGTTATTTAATATGTTTTAGAGGTTAATATGAAGTTGAAATGGATTTCAACAGGACAAAAATGATGGTGTATTTTCATTTTAGATATGAAAGAAATGAACTTGAGAACGCTTGTTCAATCTCAGTTCATACCCCAGGATTTGTGGTTTGAATTGGCTCTCACATAAAACAAATCCCATTCTTTCCTTATTTTGTGATTTGGTAACAAATAAAAGAAGATCTAAATGACACATTACTGCATTATGAAGGCTACTCTAACTGATCCCATTTTGCACAAGAATTTTTTAATTAAACACTAATCTTTGTACTTAGTCATGAAAATAATGGGTACAGAGTGTTGGCATTTTAACCATTCCTGAAATGATGTGTACAATATTGGATTGGACACACAAAAAAATGGTGAGAGAACATTTGCCTTGCTGGTCAGATTAGAACCAGCACTGGAAATAGTAGATCCAGGAGACTGTCACACCCATCAAAATAATGAGCATGATGATTTTACAGTTTATATTTTCAGAAAGCTTCTGCTAAAGTCAGAGAATCATCAACACTTTAGTCCCTGATCAGTGCAATAGGGATCTTTGTTTTCCTTCTAGCCAGTGTAAATGAGAATGTTCTCAGTATCTTAGGTTCACAGTTTATTTTTGAGGAGGTTTAAAAAAAAGAGAAAAGTAGAAAACGGCTGTACCTTTTTTCAGTCTTTCCATTTCCTATTTAAAACTGAGTGTTGGTATGGGGGTGATCTACTTGAAATGTAATTAAATGCCACATCTCAGTAAGAGCTGCCTTATCTCTACGTGATCCTGATCTACATCAAGCTGCTCCCCACTCCCTACTTCCCCACTTACTCAGAAATAACCCCCCAGGCACAGCACGCAATCAATGTGGTTTCTCTCTGATGACTAAAGTGAATCTTAGTGGGGGAGGGGAAGGGAAGAGACGACTCCATAGAAATGATTCCACTAAGACCATCACACCAACCCAGCTCCTCATGGCCCCAGCTGGGATGCTCCTCGTGGCCTCACCCCATCCTGGGAAGAAAGACACACCCAGGGGTACAGTTGGAGACATTATCCTTTGTGATTACATTCAAAAGCCCTTTTAAAATATTAGCAAGCAACTCATAGAAGAGATGGTGCAGTTGGTAATAACAACAAACGTGACTTCCAAATATTAGCAAGCAGAATTTAGAAATATATAAAAATAAGGATACGCCATGACCAAGTGGGGTTTCTTCCAGGAATGCAAGGTGGTTCAATATACAAAAGCCAATCAATGAAATCTACCTTGTTAAGAGACTATAGAAGAAAAAAGTATATGATGATATCAATTAATGAAGAAAAATCACTTGGCAAAATCGTTTGCTCATTCATGATACTAAAAGAAAAAAAAGCCTCAGAAATATAGTAGAAAACTTTCTCAACTAGATAAAGAACATCTACAAATATCCTACTGCTGGGCCTCCCTGGAGGCACAATGGGTTAAGTGCAGTGCTGTGGAGCTGTGGAGTTGTCAGCAGCTGCGGCATGAGTTCGATGCCCAGCGGGGGAGATTCCCATAAGGCACAGCAGACCCTGCTCCCCTCAGCAGTGTATTTCTGTCGATCTACCTGTTCTACTCCCCACTCTGTCTCTAGTGAACCCTCTCATGGCCCCACACTTCTGGCCTGCACCCCAGTGTGTATGCATAAATAAATAAATCTTTTTTAAAAATTCTACTGCTAACATTCCATTTAATAGTGAAAAACAGAGCGCTTTCCTTAAGATCAGGAATTAGGCAAGAAAGCCCAATCTCACAACTCTTATTCAACACAATGCTGGAATTTCCATTTAGTGTGTATTAAGACAACAAAAAGTCATGAGATTCATACAGAACAAAGAAGAAGCAATAAAATTGTCCCTATTAGCAGGTGACACATGCAGACAATCCCACAATCCCAAGGAACAGAACAAAAAAACCTTCTAGAGGGGCCTCCATGGTGGCACAAGAGGTTAATCTCAGCACTATGCAGCTATCTGCAGCCACTGCAACAGGAGTTCCCCAGTCAGGGAGCTTCCCACATGGTGCAGCAGACCTCTCCTGTCTTGCCCACTGCTCCCCTCCGCAGGGTATTTCAGGCCATCTGCCTGTTCTGCTCCCCACGCTGTCTCTAGTGAATCATCTCACCACCCCCACACTTCTGGTCTACAACCTAGCTCTTGTATGCATAAATAAATAAATCATGAAAAAAAACCTCCTAGAATTATTGAGTTCAGCAGATTGTAGGACATAAGGATAACATTAAAAATTTATTGTTTATGTAGAACATAGACAGACAAAACAAAGGAACTAAAAAAAACTAAAGCAAACCAAACCCTAAAAATATGGCTGCAGCATTGAGGCTACTAGAGGGGGAGGGAGGATGAGGATAGCAACAAAGAGGGAAGGGAGCACAATGGTCTACAGGAAAGGACTAGGGGTGTTTTGGGGGTGGATGTGGTTTGGTGACATACATTTGAGGTGTGATCCTAGTCCCTTAAATCATAGGTAGTGTTGTAAACCATTGTTACCTCAATTAAAAAAAAATATCTATTGCATTTCTATATTCTAGCAATGAGTACATAGACAGCAATATTTATAATCATTCAAAAAAGAAATAATTAGTTGTATTCTAACAAAACATGAAGAAGATTTGTATGTTGAAAACTGCACAATGCTGATGAAAGAAATCAAGGAAGACTTAAATAAATGAAGAGACATACCATGTTTGTGGATTGGAAGACTTACCATCGTAAAGATGTCAGTCTTCCCAAACAGAGATTGAGGCTTAATGCCTACAAATATTTCAACCAGACTTTTTGTAGGTATAAGCGAGATTATTTTAAAATTTATATAAAAAGGAAAACCACTAGAACTGAAACACATTGGAAAAAGAATAATAACATGGAAGAAATCAGTCTACCTAATTTCAAGATGTATTATATAGCTGTAGTAATCAACTCTCTGGTATTAGCGGAGTGATAGACACAAAGAACCGAGCAGAAAACTAAGGGGATGAGGCGACGTAGAGAGAGGGGTGGAAGCAGTAGGAATGTATTTTTTTAAATGCTACCACCAGGTCCGTCCCCACCAATTGACCATTGGTGTTCCTCGAGATCTAACCCCTCTCCTACTCTGGGAGGAACAGTGTCCCCAAAGATGGAATCCCTAGGAATACATCCAGGCTTGGGATTACTGTCTTGTGAGATGTCTTTGTCCTGGAGGACTCCCTGACGATCTCTAATGTTTCTCACTGACCTGACACCCTACTTCCCTTTCCACTGCTTACACCTATTTCTTACCTTTGACATTGGTTTTTCTACTCTCTGTCCAATATTAGTCTTACTATTTCTCTTCTCTCTTTTGAGAAACTGTAGGCCATTTGAGATAAGTTAAGGATTGCATTTTCTTTTTGTCTTAGTAACAAAGAAATATATAGTCTGTGGTAAACAGGACAGTGTGGTCTGTTCCTTGCCTCAATTTACTCTCTAATTTAGAACAGGTAGAAAAAGAAAGAGCTATACATTTCACTCTCCAGCAGTTGCTAACTCTGGTTATATATGATAACCTCTGAAGAGGGAGGAGCATTTTGATGCTGGCCCTGTTCCTCATTCATTGACTCAAAACTGGGACTGGAACTCAAGTATTAGTATCTTTATAAAGTTTTAAAGATGATTCCAATACCCAGGCACCATTGAGAATTATAATTCTAAAAAAATAAAAAAGGCACCAGAAGAGTGTTCATGTCCAAATCAGGAAAAGCAGGTTCTGTGTGAATTAATCTGAGGCCAGCAGGCCCCTGGGTCAGCAGGACCCTAAAGCAGACTGGGAAAAACGAGTGGATGCTTGGCAGCCAGACTGACTCCAGCAGGTATTAATCTTTATGAGAAATAAAACACCCCTAAAATAAACCAGAGCTAAGGTGCATGTCTCTCAGATTACAGGGCAAACACAAATGGGTCCGACTTCAGTGGGAACGGACACTGACCTCTCTAAAATAAATATCCAGTAAATGTTTAAGGAATGTTGAAGCGTCCTAAATTACTTTGTTAAGACTGAGATCACAAAGTTCCACACTGGATGACTCTTACAACAGAAATTTGTCATCTCACAGTTCTGGAGGCCAGATGATGGAAGTCAAGAGATGCAGGGTTGGTTTCTTCTGAGGACTGTGAGGGAAGATCTGTTCCAAGCTTCTGGCCTAGCTATTGTTAACCTCAGATGAACTCTGCCTTCTAGATGGCCATCTCCTCCTTATGTTTCCTCCCATGGTCTTCTCTCTGTGTTCTCATCTGTCTCTGTGTCTAAATTTCCCTTTTCTAGAAGAACACCAGCCATATTGGCTTAGGGTTCCACCCTGCTCCAATAAGACCACATCTGAACTAATTCCATCTACAGTGACCCTGTTTCAAATAAGGTCACATTCTGATATATTGGGGGTTAGGACTCCAACATATGAATCTGGGGAAGATCCTAACTCAAAACATAACAGGATCTATGGTTTTAGTTACATGGGTTCGTATGGCTTTGGGATGAAGTGAAGGATTAGAATTTGGAGTTTCAAGGAAAGGAAATGAGAAAGGTTGAAGAAGAGGGTAGAGAGACTCAGAGAGGCTGAAGAGAATGAGGAGATGTGGAAAAGGCATCTTGTTGAGGGAACTGTCCAAGGGAGAAGGGAGAGAGGAGCCATGTGACCCTGCCTTCTCCTCACTGGAACTCCCCCGCGTTGAACACTGACCGGGAGGGGAAAGAGGATGCGCTGCCTGGGAGTCTGCAGGAGCCACTGAAGAAAAAGGAGACGTGGGCAATTCCCCCTCCCACATGGGGACAGCAGTGGAACAGGGCATCTGCTCCTGTCCACAAGTCTCCTCTGAGGGCAGCAGGAAGCTCCCTGAATTTGACTTTCAATATCAAATTTGGATTATTTAATTTTGTAACTCGTTTTAAAACTACCAGTGAGATAAGAAGATAACTGCTTCTTTAAAGTCCTTTCCCAAAGTACCTTTATTATTATAAGGAGAAAAGTCAATAAATCCACTTTAATGAGATCTTTTTATGGGTCTGGTTGAAAAGTTCATACTGCATAGGTTCAGCTATAACTGCTTCACCCTGGAAAAGCAGTACTATTTCACACTAGTATTATTTTAGTTTGTACCAAACTAGCAGAACTTTTTTTTTTTCCTGAAAAGCTCCCCCAATTTGCACATGTTCACAGTCCGGAAGTTCTCTGAAGGTGCTCCTTTTGGGCTCCTAAAGAAGCCAAAAGGCTTCTTTACACAGGACTTCAATTAAATTAATGGCCATTGGCAATAAACCTCAATTTCCAGTTCCCTCCTTAGGTACATCTCAAAAAGTCACCTCATTAACATAACAAAATACACCTTTATCACTCTTAATAGTTATGAAACGCCTAGGACTTGGGAGTTGTGACCCAAGAACTTTGGATGCAGACTAAACATGCATGAAAAATATATTCTTATAAATGACATTATTGCAGGGGCCTGCTGTTACGACATGACTTGAGAGAAAGCCGAGGCGCACTCAGGAATACAGTGAATACAGGTGGTTTTATTACGCTAGTGGTCTCAGGAGGAGTTCACCTCCAAAAGCCCGAGCCCCAAACAGAGAAAATGAGGGGTTTTACATGTAGTTGGTCAGGGAAGGGGGTGACTTTGAAAAGGGAGGGATCCGGTCTTGGAGGCGAGCATCTCCCTCTCCTTCTCCCTCCCCCCTCATCTAACAGCCCCCTCCCATCGAGCCCAGGTGTTATGGAATGATGTAAGAAAGCCCAGGCGCACTCAGGAATGCAGTGAATACTGAGATAATACCTGGTTCAAGTTTTCTCATTGTTAGCCATCCCCAGTCTGACCTGGAGATCTGTCTCTTGGAAACTGTTAGCCCAGCATCCTTTAAACTCCTGGCACCCTACCAGAACCTACCAGAACGCCCTCAGTTCCCTCCAATGGGAAAAGGAGGTGAGGAGAGGCAGAAAGAGAGGACAGAAAACAAGAGATGGTTCTCAATTTCCAAACAGAAAGAAAAGGGATTTGGTTATTTAAGAAGAGATTATTCCCAGTCATTCTTGTCCTTAGCTTTTCAAGCTGACACCCAACTCAGCCACACAGTTCGCACCTGCACAGGAACTCCAGCCCAAATTCATCATCTCAGTGTAAGGGCAGGAAGACTCATAGAGCACAGGTTGTCTATGGAGCTGCACAGATGGGTCTAAAGGGAAGGAGGGGTTCGGGAGCCCTCTTGTTTTAATGGTTTCTATGTTTTTAATGGTTTCTTGTGGAGAGGCAACCAGGCACAGGGCAGGCAAAGGGGGGAGTGCCCGGAGGCTGGTAGGCCTCCCAGCCCCAGGCAAATCTTCACTCACTCGGGCTCTCGGGCTCTCTGGCTCTCTGGCGGCATCTCATGACCTCTGCTGCACCCCAAACAGAAGGTCCTCTGCTTCTCCTCTGTTGTCGCCGCCGCCGCTGCCGCAGCCGCTGCCGCTGCCGCCGCCGCTACTGCTGCTGCTGCTGCTGCTGCTGCTGCTGCTGCTTCTAATTTTTCCACTTATAAGCCCAGTCTCTGGCTCAGGTGCGCCCACTAACGCAAGCCCACACCCTGCTACTTCAGGTGTCTGCCATCAGGCATGCGCGTAGGCCTGCAGAGGCCCGTCATTGAGGGGAGGCCAGGAAAACCTGACAATTCTCATTTATCCTCCGCTTGGTCTTGAACAACTTCATTTCTGTATGATTTTGAACCTTCTATCATGTTCATTCTGGATGTTGGTTGGTGCCGCTTTGCAGATTTCAGCCTGGATCATGACAAAACCCTGTTTTCCACCATGGTAATGCTGACTGCCACTTCTGCCCCCCCTCCCCCAACCAGCTTCTCTCCCCCCAGGTGGGGACATCCGCCCCTCTCCCAGCACACTAGCCCTAAGAATGAGTAGAGTCCAAGCAGTCACCCAGGAAGTAGATTTTGGAAGAGGGTTTTCCTGACTCTTCTCTTTGGGGTCCCCACAAATCAGTTGGGACGTGGTGGCTGTGAACTAAGAATTTCCATCACTGAAGAAACTCATTTGAGAAAAATGTAATTATAGCATATTTAGTTAGGATGAATCATATATTTGTTATATATCTATTTAGATGATGTTATTAAATACTATGAGAGAAAGGGAAACTTAGAATGCCAGCTAATTTAGTATTTTTCCTTTTTCAGTGGAAGTAAACCTCTACACAGAGGTCTTAAAAGTGTTACCTTAAAAGTGCTGAATAAAACCAAAATGTTTTCCTACCTTTATTACAACTGTTTTTGATTTAATCAACCACATGGATTAAATAGGATTTATGGGTTAGGCTGGGAAATAATCACTCCCTTTATAATATGTCATGGAAAATATAATTACATTTCCAGAGAAATGAATCACCAAGTAATTTCTAGAATTTGGGGGCCTCCCTGGTGGCGCAGCAGTTGAGCGCTGCACTGAGGAGCTGTAGGCGCCGCGCATGATGCGAGTTCGACACCCAGCTGGGGAGAATCCCAAATGGTGCGGCAGACCTCTCCTGCCTCGCCCGCTGCTCCCCTCAGCAGTGTATTTCTGATCTGCCTGTTCTGCTCCCCACTCTGTCTCTGGTGAACCCTCTCGCCGCCTCATGCCTCTGGCCTGTACCCCAGCTTGTATGTATAAATAAATAAAAATCTTTAAAAAAAAACATGATGAAACTTAATATTAAAAAAATTTTTTTTCTAGAACTTTTTTAAAATCTCTGTTCTGGGGCCTCCCCGGTGGCGCAGTGGTTAGGCGCTGCGCTGTGGAGCTGTCGGCAGCGGCGACGCGAGTTCAACGCCCAGCCGGGGAAAATCCCACGTGGCAGAGCTCTCCTGCCTTGCCCGCTGCTCCCCTCAGCAGTGTATTTCTGATCTGCCTGTTCTGCTACCCACTCCGTCTCTGGTGAACCCTCTCACCGCCCCACGCCTCTGGCCTGTACCCCAGCTTGTATGTATAAATAAAAAATAAATCTTTATAAATAAATAAATAAATAAATCTCTATTCTGTGCTGGATGACAGGGAAACCGTGTAGCTCAGCCTCACTTTTCAAGAAACTTATTTCAACGCCAAAAATAACAAAAAGATTTTTTTCCTAAATAATTTTGAAATGATGTTGTTTGCTTGCTTTGGACGTTTCAAATGAAAGTTTCCTGGATTTCAATGAATCATATTTGTGAACAACCAGTATGTAAAGGGGGCATGAACAACATTAAGTCCATCCCAGGAAAACAATACTTTTAACCAGCAAGTTATTTTTTTTCCAGGACATATGAAATACAGATGGCAATTAAAATAAAAACCCAGTTAAAAAAATACACATCATAGCTATTACTAAAGCTTCTGCTATCTCTTTTTGATCCCATTTCCCTCTCTCCTCCTTTAAAAGTAATCACCATTCAAAATTTAGCGTTCATCATTTCTATGCATTTTTCTACAATTATGTAACAAATGCATATGCACACAGATATTATATTTAATTTTAGTGGTTTTAAACTTCATGCAAGTATACACAGGTGTTGTACTCTGTGTATACATTCGGGACTTTCCTTTTCTCCTTGACATGTTTGTGAAATGTGGCCATGTTGATGCATTTGTTGTACTGCTATATACTATAACTATTGCTGCTGCTAGGAATAGATTTTTATCTTGACCCTTTTCTAGGTAATTTACAGCACAAATTCATCTTATGCTTCCAGAATTTTTTAAAAAATATATATCCTACTGTGATCTTCATCATTAAGAAAAAGATACAGAGGGTTAAGCTCTAGATCACATAGCTAATTATGACAGCACTGCCATTTATCCATTCTCTTGTTGATGGAGACCAAAGTGATTTCCAGTTCCTTGCAACATTAAGATTAATGTTGCAATGAAAATCTGTACATGCCTCCTTGTGTACCCATGAAAGAGTTTCTAAGCTATATATCTTGAAGTGGAATTGTGTTGTAGGGAAAACACATTCTTAACATGACTAAATTTTACCAAATTGCTTTAAGTGACAATTCTTTTTTTTTTTTTAAAGATTTATTTATTTATGCATACAAGCGGGGGTACGGGCCAGAGGCGTGGGGTGGCGAGAGGGTTCACCAGAGACAGTGTGGGGAGCAGAACAGGCAGATCGATGGAAATACACTGCTGAGGGGAGCAGCGGGCGAGGCAGGAGAGGTCTGCCGCACCATGTGGGAATCTCCCCGGCCGGGTGTCGAACTCGTGTCGCCGCTGCCAACAGCTCCACAGGGCAGCGCTTAACTGCTGTGTCACCACCAGGGAGGCCCTTTCAGTGACAATTCTAATGTACACTCCTCTCCCCAACCTCAGCTCTGTGGATCAATATAGTTTCTACCCACTGAGGTGGTTGCATTTTAATTTTTACCAATATGGTAGATGTGAGACGGTGCCTCACATGTGGGATTTCATTTGCATGTCCTCGATTGTTTTAAAAGTTAAATACCCACCCCTCCATGATTGCCTAGTCCATAACCTTTGCTTTTTCTGTGTTGTGACCTTTTCTTCTTTTTTCTCTGTAATCTTTGCATATGAAATACTAATTTGTTGTCCATTGCCTGCATTACAAATACCTTCGCCCAGTCTGTGACATAGCATTCCTCCACTCTATCTTTTCAGAACTTTTTTCTAACCCTGGTCACATTTACCAGTCTTTCCTTGATGATCTGGACTATATTTTGTTTTCTTAAAAAAATGTTTTCATACCCTAACATAAAAAAATTCTCTTAAATTTTCCTCCAAAAGGTTGAAGTTTTGTTTTGGACATGGAGACCTAATTCATCTGAAATCAACTTTTGTGTATGGTGAAATAAGGAGCTCCAGTTTTATACATATGTGGTTACTCAATAGTGTGTATGTGTATCTGTCTGTCTATCTATCTATCTATGTATCTATCTATCTATCTATTTCTTTATTCATTCATTCATTATGGACACTTAGGTTGTTTCCTTATCTTGTTATTGTAAATAATACCTTAATGAAGATTCTGAGCTTCTATTTGTTTACTTATTTACCTTTTTCAGCTCTACACACTTGCCTTTCCTTTGGAGACCACTCCAGGGATAGGTTTGGAGGAGGAAGCCAGCAGCCAAAACTGGTCTATTTGTTGCAAATCATAAGAATCTTGTTTGAGTTTTAACTTTGTAGGAGGAAGAGTACTGAAAGTGGGGAGGCTGTTTGAGGCTCCAGAGAAAGTTATAGATGTCTCTTTGGGGGCTGAGATACATGATGATATCAGAACTGTTTCCCCTCCTAAAAGGAGATGAGAATACAACCTGTGTTTGAAAAGGGAGGTGTAAAAAGAACATAATTGAGTGCAGTTTCTGAGAAGAGCCTGGAGCCTTTCCTTAGGTTGAGCACCAATGTTGTGGAGAACTTGCTAATGAGTTGGGGGAGGGGGTCCAGAACAGAGGGGTAGGTGCTCTCCTTCTGAGCTGTGACCTGAGGGACCAAGAAAGTCCTAGAGAGGTCCCACGTCCAAGCTGACTGAGACAATGAATCAACAATGTTGAGTGTGTGTTTGTGTAAGGAGGCCCATGCACCCTGTTGGTGACACAGAAGAGCTTCTACAATTGTCATGGAGCCTGAAGAAAAACACAGAAAGGTGGCACTGGAGACATCAGCAGAGGAGTCGAGTGGACACAGCACAGCACATGACCCTGCCTGGAGGGAGGAGGCGAGCGAGGACAGAGGCCCTCCCCCCCACCCCCCCACCCCCGCAGGCTCCCTCCCCCAGGGTCAGACCCAGTGCTAGCCCCTGGAGACTAACACCACCCCAGGGGAAAGAAAGGAAAAGTGGGAGGGAAAATGCCAAATGAACACAGCAATTAGACAGAAGTGATTATGTTTTTAACCACAAAACTGAATCAAATTGAATTGGCAGTTTGTTTTCTACCCTTTGTTAAACCTAAATTAGGCATCGCTTGCTATAGTGATATAAAGTCTACCCCCACTTTTTAAAAAAAATTTTTTTAAGATTTATTTTTTTATGCATGCAAGCTGGGGTGCAGGCCAGAGGCGTGGGGCAGAGAGAGGGTTCACCAGAGACAGAGTGGGAAGCAGAATAGGCAGATCAGAAATACACTGCTGAGGGGAGCAACGGTCGAGGCAGGAGAGGTCTGCTGCGCTGTGTGGGAATCTCCCTGGCCGGGCGTGGAACTTGCTTTGCTGCTGCCACTGCGGACAGCTCCACAGCGCAGTGCCTAACAGCTGGGCCACCAGGGAGGCCCCTACCCCTGCTTTTTTGTACTTCACACTGAAATAGTGAATTTCATTACTGTGACAACCTTTACTTTATCTTACTGGTTTAAACTTTTTTTTTTTCATCATTTAAACCTCCTCACTGAATTTGCTTTATTCAATTTATAGGTCACTAAGTTATTTCCTTTTTAAACTTGTCTGTCTTTTTCACTATGTCCTCTCTTTTATTGTTGATTCATATTTACCTTATCAACCCTTATTTTTTTATAGCTAAATAAATACCCAAAACAAAATTTAACGTATAGCAGTAGCATCTGCTATCTGAAAGTTGATAGTGATATGTAACACATTTCATAGAAAATAGCATTTGTTATTATTTTAAGTTTCATATATTAGAGCTTTTTATATCATTTGCAAAAGACAGGATAAGTGAGGTCACAAGCACATGGTTAGTTAGTCATAACTACAACCTTCTATGACAAACATAGCTAACAGCTTTAAGTGACATTCCAGTTTTCTACAGCAGACAGTCCAGCAGATATGTTATCAAATATTTATCTCTCAACAGTCCTTGACACCATCAACACAAACTTTCAATATTAAAGGAAGCTCTTGGTGTTCTTAGTAAACAGATTGGAGGAAGCTGCAAATTTATCATAAAAAAGCAGAGTAATAAGAGATTTAACTCACATTTTATGGCGAATCACATTGTAAATATTTACCATCTTCCTTATCTATGCTAAATAAAGGCTAATTGTTAATCCAGGGCTCTCAATGCTTTCAGTTTATGAAAGAAAGTATACTGATGACTTTGTTAAGTTTCCCTACAAGTTCTGTTTCTAAACAATTTGCCCTCTGATATTATTAATTTTAAATCAAGTCTGAATCAAAGACATTGGGGTTACATAATAATTCATGTCCACATACAGAGTCTTAGAAGAGTTTATCAACACCATATTAATCTCACTAGCTATGTCTAAATCAAATTGTAGATTATACAACATGATGTATATTTTACCCTCTTCCTGTTACTATATGTGCAAAGTGTTATGGTTAAGAATATTCAAACATTGATAATGTAATTCCATCATTTCCTGTATCCTTGAGAACCAGGAATTTGGATGTAGACAGGAAGAGATAGTTATAACAAAAGAGGAGATTAAACATAAATTCCAGTTTACTGAACTTGACCAGATCAGGCTGTTCAAGGTGATGTGTGATATGGCCATGGAGTATAGGACTGAATTTGAATTGGAAGTATTATGAGCATAGGAGATATTTTATCTTTATATTATATAGATGATGTCTCAAAAGTTTCCAGATAATTTCAAGACTTAAAATTTCAGAACTATGTTATAAATTTATAACATTTAAAATTTAAATTGTTTAAATGCATTTTATACTTATATTACTGTTTTGTGAATTTTGATAATTTTCCATCTTGAATTAGAGGACTACTAATGAAAGAACAAATTACCACCTGTGGCCTTATCAATGGGTTTGAACTTGAGTTGGGTCCCATTTCTGGATCCAGCTGCAGAATGCAGAAAACACAGAGGACAGAGGGGCGTGTTAATCTTCCCTATAAGCATGTAGTTGGCATATTCAGACTATGAAAAACTGCAAGTCTACCAGTCCAGGTTCTTTAACATATAAGTTGTGAGGAAAATAATGGGATGGAAGGAGAATCTATAGAATATAAGAGACTTAAGAAAAATAAACTTTTAAAAATGCAGAAGTCTAAATTACAGTGGCTAGGAATGCACACTTAAATGATGAAATTATAAAAGACCAGGAATTAATTAGTAAAGTCAGGGTCGCAGTCACCAGTGGTGGGAGCCTGTCATGGTATAACAGGGTGGTCCCCAGAAAAAGGGTATTTTCCAGGTTCCCTGCCCCACCTAAGGGAGGGTGGAGCTGAGCAGGAGACATAAGAGGCTGGAGGATCAGGGGTGGGGGTGGGGTGGGGGTGGGGGTTGGGGGAAGACTGGAGAGTGGAGAAGGAGGGAAGCAAGATGGAGAACCAGAAGAGTCACAAAGAGCAGAGAGACATGTAAACATGTAAAGAAGCTGCACTGGCCTGGACTGATTGAACAGATGTGGGTGAGAGACCTGTGGGGAGGTTGACAATGGCAACATTGATCTTGGTTTTGATTTTGCTCTTTTCCTCACAGAATTGTCTGGCTGCTTCTGACCCTTTTGTATGGATTCCTGCCAAAAGCTGTTCTAGACTAGTGGCAGGCTTTCGAGACTTGTTTTGGACCAATCCCATTTGGGTGGACTTTTACCCATGAAGGGTTGGATAACTCTGGGTGCTTGATTTGGAAACTATATTCTTTGTCTCTTCTGTATTGTATGTTTGTTACAGGGCAGGGAGAAGGGCACCCCCAAAACCCCAGACCTGCCCTGTTCTAAATGGGTTCGGCCGTCGGCCACATCAATACAAAACATATAGGACCTTTTGCGGAAAGAAACTTTAATACAATTAGAAAAGACAGAGGAGACAAAGACTATAGTATCTAAGTCAGGCACCCAATGTTACCCAACTCCTCGTGGGTAAAAGTCCACCCAAACGGCATTGGCCCAAAGCAAGGCTCGAAAGCCTGCCACAAGTCTAGAACATGTTTTGGCCGGGACCCACACACAAGGGTCAGAAACAGCCAGACAATTCTGGGAGGAACCAAAATACCTTTCAGCAGGGACCCATTGAAAAAGGTCAGAAACAGTCAGACAATTCTGAGAGGAACAGAACAAAATCAAAACCGAAATCAACATGGCCATCGTTAACTTCCCCACGGGTCTCTCACCCACATCTCTTTCAATCAGTCCAGGCCAGTGCAGCTTCTTTACAAGTCTCTCTGCTCCGTAGGCCTCTTCTGGCTCTCCATCCTGCTTCCATCTCCTCCTGTCTTCTGTGTTCTGTGTCTCCTCTGTGTGTGTCCTCTGTGTGTGTGTCTCTCTTCTCAAGCTTCTTATATCCTGCTCAGTTCCACCCTACCTTGGGTGGGACAAGGAACCTGGGACACACCCTTTCTCCTGGGGACCAACCTGTTACATTTCCACTTAAGGTCTTATATGTTTTGTATTGATGCGGCGGATAGCAGAACCTACTTAGAGCTTACAGGTTTGGGGCTTCTGGGGTGTCCCTTTCCCTGCCCTGTAACAATGGAACAGGACACACAAGGGCTTCTTGTGTAGCTGGGAGGTTTTTGTCTTAACCTGTTCGTTGGTTACAAGGATATTCATTTTATAATAATCCATTTAGTCATGTATTTGTTTTGTGAGGTTTTATGTATCTGTGTTTTATTTTACCATAAAGTTATACAGTAAATATTAACATGATTTAAAAATAAAATTGAAAAATGAAAACAATACCTGTGCATATAGCATCTGTCTTATAGATTATATTCTCATGCGTTTCCAACTACTCATTTTTTAGTTTTGGGTTTTTCTTTTTTTATATAATTTATCTTTTAATTTACATATGGTCAAATTTATTCTTTTCAGTTGAGAGTCCTCTGAGTTTTGACAAATGCCTAGAGTTGTAACCATGGCAAGAATTGAGATTCAGAGCACTAACATTATTCCCAGAATTCAGTAAGTATAGTCAAACCTTCCTCTCCTCAATCTCTGGTCACCCTGACCCTTCAATTTTTATAGATTCTCCTTTTCCAGAATGTAATATAAGCAGGATGACTCAATCCATAGCCTCCTGAGTGACTACTTTACTTGTATAAAGCACTTGAGATTCAGCCCTTTGTTGCATGTATCAACAATTGTTGGGGAGGAAAAGGACGTCTGCAACCAACTTCACAGATAGGTTTATGGACCCTACCTCAGACCAAAAAGATCCAAGACACTAAGGGCTACTAATCCCTTAATTCCATCATCATCCCAAAGAGAGGATTACTGGGAACTGAAGGGTGGAGCTGAGCAGGAGATAAAAAGCTGGAGAAGAAGAACACACGACACACACAGAAGATTGGAGGAGAAGGAAGCAGGATGGAGAGCCAGAAGAGGCGCATGGAGCAGAGAGACTTGTAAAGAAGCTGAGCCTGCCTGGACTGATTGAAACAGATGTGGGTGAGAGACCTATAGGGAGACTGTCTATGGCAATGTTGATTTTGGTTTTGATTTTGCTCTGTTCCTCTCAGAACTGTCTGGCTGTTTCTGAACCTTTTGTATGGGTCCCTGCTGAAAGGTGTTTTGGTTCCTCCCAGAATTGTCCAGCTGATTAAGACCCTTTTCTATGGGTCTCTGCCAAAAGGCATTTTAGAGTTGTGGCAGGCTTTTGGGCCTTGCCTTGGGCCAGTCCCATCTGGGTGGACTTTTACTCACGAGGGGTTGGATAACTTTGGATGCTTGACTTAGATACTATATTCTTTGTCTTCTCTGTCTTTTCTAATTGTATTAAAGTTTGTTTCCACAAAAGGTCCTATATGTTTTGTATTGATGCGGCGGATGGAAGAACCTATTTAGGACAGGGCAGGTCTGGGGTTTCAGGGGTGCCCCTCTCCTTGCCCTGTAACACAATCATTCCTCTAACTTACTGATGCAGTAGTTAATCCTACTTTTATTGCCAATAGAATGTTTAATGCATTCACCAGTTGAAAAATTTTGGCCTGTTTCTGGTTTGGGGACCCTGTTAATGAAGATAATCTAAATATACACACATGGGCTTTCCTGTGAACATGTTTTTAAATCTTGAGTAAATTTTGTAATAATTTAGAGGGTGTGTTATTCCTAATTTTCGATCCTTTAGTGTGTCATGTGAAATGTAGAGAGTACATAATAAAGGACACATCTGGGAAGGTAGTTCAGGTCCTACAGAACAGCAAGGTGATTAGTTTTTCCTTTCACTCTGTCTCGTCCTTTCAACATAATTGACCTCCTGATTTTTCCTAGGAGTAAACCTCCTGTCTCTTTTGCAAATACAAAATTATAGAACAATTTTAAAATTCATTCTTGGCTACTACTAACTGAATAACTGAAGTCAGAGCGTGTACGTCTCACTTAGGAACTTACTGGAGAACTTCAAGAAAGCAGACCCCGTGGACAGCTGCTTTGGGAGACAAGACTGTGCCAGCCATTTTTTCTGCTTCAACAGGGGTAAAAACTGGAGACCATCTAGAAGAATTTTCCCCTGAAAACATTATGAGTATAAATATAAAAACTAGGGTAACGATGCCCTCTTGTCATATATATGCACATATGCTGGTTGTTTTCATATGGTCATTCTAGTTACAATTTTGAGAGTTTCCTTTACATCCTGAATTTTAAGTAATAGTGTCATCTTACATAATTTTAATTGTGTGACTAAACTATATGTAATTATTTGTTATGGAAACATTAAATTTACTCATTTTGTGTTTGTTATTTTTGCATATTTGTTATAGGAAATTAAATTTACTAAAATACTTTTGGGTAGCATATTAAATTTAAGTAAGCTGCTATAAGATAGTGACCCAGATATAGTGACTCAAGTGAGAGAGTAACATCTCTCAGGTAATAGTCCACTAGGCAGACAATCCAGGGAAAAATGAGCCTCCGTTCCACAGGAGCCTTCAGGGATCACTAAGGGAACCATATTCCTTCTCTCTTCTTTCTCCGTTGTCACCTAGAATAGGAGCCAGTAATTTTTATTTTTTCTGTCAAGGGTCTGATAGTAAATATTTTAGGGCCTGCAAGTCAACCATTTTCTGTCTCAACTTGTCAAGTCTGACATTGTGTCATGCAAACAGCCACAGTAATGAACATTGTGGCTTTATACTAATACAACTTTATGGAAATAGATGGCAGAAAATATTTGACACATAGGTCACAATTTGATGACTCGTCCTAGAATGTGGTTCTCCAGCTGATGTACCAGGAATAAAGAAGCAGTAGGAGGCAGAACATCACTAAGATATGCACACGTCATTTCTGCTAACATTCCATGGACTAAAACTAAGTCAAACATCCATCTAGTTCCAGCAGAGGCCTGAAAATGTCAAGTGACTACTACCAGAGTTGTCAAAATTTACTCTACTAAAACTTTATCTACTTTATTAGCCATGTCAAAAGCTATTCTAATAAAACTTTAGCTTTATCCTAGTGATCTAAAATTTCATAATGATCTGGTTGTGATCTTTTTTGGGTATTCAATGGATCTTTAACTATGAAAACCGTGTCCTTCGTTTTTGGAAAATTTTCTTGTATTTTTTTTTTTCTCTGATGTTTCCTACCCCTCTCTTGCTTCAGTACCTGCTAGATTGATGTCGGACCTCACAGATTGTTGGTTTTTTTCTCTCTCTACATCTCTTAATCTTTTTGCTTCAACTTAACGTCGATGGTCTCCACGACTTGCAACCTCCTAAATTTTCATTTGTTATCTTATTTTTAATTTATAAGATCTCTTTTATTGCTACTTTGGAATATCCCTTCTTTCTCTAATACCTCCATTAGTGTACAGTGGATGACGTGTCTTCTCTGCAGTGTTCTGCTGCTTCGTGTTCTCTGCTTTCTCTGGGAGATTTCTTTTTGGTTAGTTTTCTGTCTTAAATGCCAGAAGATTTCCTTAAATATCTGAATGTCCATTTATGTTTAAGAATGAGCAATTAAAAAAGAGTGCCGGAAGCTCTGTGTACCTGGGAGGGCTTGTCTGATGCGCGGGGCTGCTTCCCTGAAGTGTGACCTTACTTCAGAAGCTTCCCATGTGTCAGCATCTGTAGGTCTTTTCTCTTAGATTTGTACAAGAATGAGATTTTATGTAGTGTTTTAGAAATGAATATTCTATAAAACCCACCTTATTTTTCACTACAACAAGAACAGCTAGGGAATTTATGTGACTTTTATGCTGGTAAATTTAATTATAACAAGTATGATGATAATGAGTGCTTTAATTATAAGAAAACATAGCAGAAAAATGAGTTTTCCCATGATAAATAAAGTGTTTTAACTTAGATGAACAAATAAAACTCTCTAGCAAATCGAATTTTCTATAGTATACATAGTATCATGATTATAAATGATAACCATTGTATTTAGAATCATGAAGATTCTCTGCCCTTAGTAAGCAAATAAATAAGAGGGGTGTAATCATTTTTGGGGTCTGTTCATGTGTGCCTAAAAAATAAAATTAAAGAGAACTTTGCCCCTTTGGCTCAGAAGTTCCATCATTATATTCTTGCTACAATCAAATATAAGAATCCTGAATTATTCATATCTCATTAACATGAGAAAATAACATTGCCCTGTACTTGTTTCAGCCAAGATCTTCTTTTCCCATGTTTCTTATTACATATTCCTTCTACTCAACTTTAATCAAGACAAAATTAAAGTATTTTCAAGCTAATATATTTTCACAAACTGGACCTTTTCTTTAGAAAGCTTCCAAACTTCTGCCTGGAGAGGTTTAGTGTGGGGATATGAGGAAGAAAAGGCTCAAGGTAAAAAACCTGACAGACAACTTTCAAAAAAGCAACAAAAGAAAGAGAATAAGAGATTTCACCATTTGGTAGAAAATGTTTCACCTAATCCCAGATTTCAGTAAATACCTTCCCCATCTGCTTTTTAAATTTTTTAATGCCACCCTTGCAGAGTCTTGAGATAACAGGAATAAATTTGCATTACATCTAACATATTGATAATCCTGATAATTCCTTTTTGGGAATAGGAATCATTTTACTAATCATTCATGGACATAAAATCATGTTCATGCTATCAAGAAAACTGAAGCCCTACAATTATACAGTATTCTTTCTGATGAGGTCTTTCTGAGATTGTTAATTCAGCCCTAATAAGTATTCTCCCCCTTTTCCTAAAAGATGGCACTTCCCCACATCCTTTGTAGTGACATTTAGCCATGTGCATAAATTTTGGCCAATGAAAAGTAAAGTGATATATGACTTACAACGTTAACATTTTATTTTAGAAGGTAAAAGTCATATGATTAAGATAGTGTCGCCCAAAGTCCCATCTTGAGGCACACTGGACTAAGAAGATGTCACCTACATATTCTGATCCTCTCTAGGAAGATTAATAATCATAGCTGATATTGAAAAAGTGGCTCTGTAAGAAATGTCTGGGGAAATGTTTATTTCCAAGTTAGTATTCATAAGTACAATAAAATAGTAATAGCTTGCTCAATATTAATTTCAAGATGGATACATCCTATAATGTCCAAGTCTGGCATCTCTCTCTCCTTTTGATCCTTAAGCAGCTCTCAGCAAGCACCTGTTTATAGCCCTGGGTGAAGATGGAACAGCAGGGCTCTCAACTCCATTAAAAACTATGTTATCTGATGACTTAATGTTCTTGTAATGAGACTTTTTGAGAGATGCTTTCCTAGTATCTCATACCTACAGACCAGACTATTGACAGATTGAAATCAGTCTTGTCTGTCCCTCCAGGGAAACATGGGTTTTGTCCTTATAATAATTCTAGGTTGAATAAAGACAGTTAGAAGGAATGTATCATCCTATAAGAAAACTTGGCAAGGCCACATGTAAAATAGCAACCGGAGAAGACACTGCTCTATGCACAGAAGTCTAATTGGGATCTGTTTTCATAGAACAGCATAGACCATTCAATTGTTGTTCCATGAGCAGGGACCAAGAAAAGAAATATCTGCCCATGTTAGAGATGACATCCAGTCAGTTATACTGAAATACTCTGTACTTCTTGTGGTTTTACACTCCCAGTGCCTAGAATGGTGCTCAGTTCACGACTACAAGACTACTTTATGAATGAATTTCTTAAAACATAAAGAAATCAGGATGCTGCAAATAGTGGTTAAGTCGAGAAAGTGAACTTTGAGACCTAAAGTTTTATTTTGAGGCAAATAGAATTTTACTTTGTTGTTGCTTAGCTCTTCTGCTAAAATGTTCTTTATCCTTTCATTTCTATGATGTTGCACTATCCCTTAAAAAAAAAGACTATTTTATTGAACTATATTCATAGTTTATGAACTCTTATCTTTGCAAATTGACTTTGTGTGACCCTAAGGAAACAGACATTGTTGTTCATTTGTTGGGGGTAGGTGTCACACAACCTGAAAAAAATCACTGGACTGAAATTTTCTTTGAATTGGCTTGAAGCACTATGTGGCAACAACCTTTACTCAACTCACCCAATGAAACTGAAATTCAATCCACTTTGTGTTTGGCATTTTCAATCCAAAGCACTTAAGCCTCCCCACACCACAGGAAAAGCATGAGTCCAACAGATAAGCTATGTCAGGAGTTGTTTAGCTGAGGCCAGAGGCCCTTCCCCTTCATCTCTGAGAGTACAGCTCACAAGGGACTGAGCCAGAGGGCATTTCAGCTCTCATCAGGCATTTTCACCTCGGGATTTCTTCTTCATTCCTTCCAAGTGTTATCCATTTCAAAATGGTAGGCATGTTGTCCCTGCTTAGTTGAGCCCCACTTTTGCGAGGGAAATACCCTCACAGTTCACTCAGGAGTCACGGTTTACCTGTCTGAATTGCTGCTCCTCCTCCAGGATCCCTGGCACAGGCGCAGAGCCTCAGTCACGCCTGGAACAATGAGAGGGACTCTTGGTGGTGTGATATTTGGGCCACATGAACAGCCCTTTAATGCAAACTGCAGCCCCTCACTGGTTGTGCCTTAGAACCAAGACTGGCATGCTTAGACACAGCAGGGTGTGAAAAACTCAACAGTCCTTCTTTTTCTGTGTTAGAAATCTTTGTCTCATCCTTAGCAGTATAAGGATCATTTTTTTCTCTCTTATTCAGTTCCCTGGGAACTGAACTAGTTCATTTAGGGAACTGAACTCTCCCAAGTTCCAGGGGCAACCAACACAGTTACCTGTGAAGAAACCTAAGATTCTACCATGCCCAGGGTCCTGTGAGATGGTGGCATGAAGTATTCCAACTGCCGCTTTTCTTTTCCCTGCCCCTTGAAGGTAGGCCTGGCCAGGTGACTCGCCTTGGGCAATGAAATGTAACTCAAATAGATGTGCTGCTTGTGGGAGAAGCATTTAATTGCAGGTCCTCAACTGCCACTGTTCTCCGCCTCATCACCAGGTGGCCCATGTCGATAGGAAGACTCTCCAGTCTCAACCTATGTCCTAAGTGACAGTGACAACAGAGCCCTCCTGCCAACTCATGTCAGACACATAAGATGGGAGAAAAACAAATGTGTTAAAAATAAATGTGTTATTTTAAGTCACACAGATTTTTTTTTTAAGCTCCATCACAACCTAGTTCGTTCTAACAGAGGAATACTAAGGATTACTGCATGTGATAAAGCATGTGAAAAGTCCCAGGAGAGGCTGTGAGCTGGTTTAAAGAGCAGGTCCTGGGTCCTGGTTTTGAGCCCTTGAGCCCCACCCCTGCTAGTGCCTATGAGACAGTTGGTGCCCAGAGAGGGCTGGGGCCAAGAACAGGAGGAGTTGCTCATGTACCCAAGAACTGAGCAGAACCTGAAAATGGATGTGGGAGGGGGGTAATGGGGAGGGGGGTGGTAGGCGCCAAGGGAACTTGAAGGTAGGAGAGCTATCATCGCAGGCAGCTCTAGGTACTGTTAATTCACCGAAAGTGTAATTCACAGTCCACATGAATCTGTGTGTCTAAGAAACAGACTTTAAAATGAGATTAAGACAGGCAAGTTGGGGGCCTCCCTGGTGGCACAACGGATTAAGTGCAATGCTGTAGTGCTGTAGGTAGCTGCTGTGCAAGTGAGTTCAATGCCCAGAGGGGGAGGTTCCCATATGGCACAGCAGCCCTCTCCTGCCTCGCCCGCTGCTCCCTTCAGCACTGTACTTCAGTCGATCTGCCTGTTCTGCCCCCCGCTCTGTCTCTGGCGAACCCTCTCACCACCCCACACCTCCGGCCTGCACCTCAGCTTGTATGCAAAAATTAAAAAAAAATCTTAAGGGCCTCCCCGGTGGCACAGCGGTTAAGCGCTGCGCTGTGGAGCTGTCGGCAGCGGCGACGCGACTTCGACGCTCGGCCAGGGAGAATCCCACATGGCGCGGCAGACCTCTCCTGCCTTGCCCGCAGCTCCCCTCAGCAGTGTATTTCTGATCTGCCTGTTCTGCTCCCTGCTCTGTCTCTGGTGAACCCTCTCGCCACCCCGTGCCTCTGGCCTGTACCCCAGCTTGTATGTATAAATAAAAAAAAAAATTAAAAAAAAATCTTAAAAAAAAATTAAGGCAAGAGGTTTGTTTGAAGAGAGTGAAATAGGCAACACAAATGGAGAAAAATGCGACGGATATGGAGGAAAGAAAAACAATCAGCAGAGTTCTAACTCCTTTGAAAGAGAGAGGAAAGTGAAAGATCTAAAACTGGCACTCAGTTTCTAGGAAAATTTCCTTAAGATTAATGAGGAGAAAAGAATATTCGTTCAAATTGCCTATTAGGGAGCCTGTTTCCCCTGTCTGAGGATTCCTTCACAATGAGCTCTAGGCGGGGAACAATACCGACGCTCCACAGACTGTTCACGCTGTTGAGGCCTGAGAGTGCGGGGCTGGGGTTCTCAGTGAACTCTGCTCCCTTGGGAGAGCGGTGAGAATTTTTACTGCTGCCACACACACATCTGCCACACCGTCTTTTATACGGTTTATAAAAGTCTAACAAGGAAGAAGACCTGATGGTTACTCCTAACATATGGAATATTCCTTCCAGGTGATAAGATCACAGCCTCATATAGTTCCACAGCTGACAGCCTGGCAAACACTCATACCCATCTCTTCTCATTTTAAATAGGCAGGGCAACATCATCCACACTAGGACAGGAAGTCTGAACTCCCTTGGATACCTGACGTTGCAGACGGGAACTGAGTCTAGCACCCAACCTCTCACCAAGTCCAAGTCTCAGCAACAGAAACCTGGTGCTCCTAAAATATCTCTATTGGTCGTAATTCAACATCAATTAATCTTTAGGTCACCTCCTTAAAGTCTGCTCCAGAAAGAAAATTCGCTCTTATGGAGGCTCTTCCTGTGTTTATCCTTCCACTAGGGGTGGCATTCAGAGGATGAGAACAGGTTTCTCTTCAACAGATTTGTCCCAAGGATTGGACACAGGTTTCTCTGTTTACTAGGAAAGTCCTCCAAGGGCTTTCCATAGTTGCAGTCTCTGCTTCCCAGAGCAGCCCTGGGTGATCTCAGGACAGGGGAGAAGAGAATTTTGGGCTCAGAGGTCTCAGTTAAGTGGAGAGTAGAAAGTCCAGCGTGGAGGTGCAAATATTGCAGAGAACACCCCTACCCCCCAAAACAGTGGTGACTTCCTTAGCCTTTTGTGGGGTGAGATCAACATATACTCTGTGAATACTAACAGAGATTTTTTTTTCCTTTCAAAGAGAAAGAACCAAAAACAACAAACAGCAACTAACTAGATTGCAGGATTAATCAAAACCACAGTCCATGCCATGAATTTGCACAGCTCAGTAAGGAGGCTGAAGGTGTGCTTTCATGTGAAGAAACTTTCAAAGTTTCACCTAAAATCAAAAAGACCAAGTAAAGGCAACCCAATTCAGGAACTGTGGCATGTGAGTTGAAATTAAACAAGAAAACGTCAAGTCCTAAGAGGAAAAGTTTACAACTTTGTAGGATTTTTGATTCTATGGAAGGTGTTGAAAGCAGCACTATTTTTTGGGCTTCCTAAGTGGCGCAATGGGTTGAGTGCAGCACTATGCAGCTGTCCGCAGCTGCAGCACGATTTCGATGCCCAGCCGGGGAGATTCCCACATGGCACTGCAGACCTCTCCTGCCTTGCCCGCTGCTCCCCTCAGCAGTGTATGTCGGTTGATCTGCCTGTTGTCTCTCCACTCTGTCTCTGGTGAACTCTCTCACCGCCCCACATCTCTGTCCTGCACCCCAGCTTGTATGCATAAATAAAAAAAAACTCGTAAAAAAAAAAAAAGAGAAAGCATCACTATTTTTACTGAGTTCACAA
The DNA here is from genome assembly GCA_004024925.1 of Scalopus aquaticus. Classification (NCBI taxonomy): domain Eukaryota; kingdom Metazoa; phylum Chordata; class Mammalia; order Eulipotyphla; family Talpidae; genus Scalopus; species Scalopus aquaticus. The sequence goes on from PVIJ01006195.1 coordinate 92,438, forward strand.
AAAACAAAAACACACCAGCCAGGAACAAAGATCTTTTGAATTATGAAGTTATCTCCCAGGGGAATATAACGTGAACCATTTCCATTTCCACCACACACTTCTCCATTCAACTTCCTTTCAGAGCAGGAGAGAAACAAATGCACATTAGACCTCTCTGGGCTTGCTTCCAGCAAATGGAAATGGCCTGGGTGAAATGGCACTGGACCTGACTTTTATTTGATACCTAAGAATCGTATGTTTATTCAAGGTAGGGACTTGTTTTCCTTTCTAAATGGCAGCAAGTGCCCTGCAGACAAAGGGGAAATAGCAGGTGGTGGGTTGAAAAGCTGTCTCCAAGTTCTTGCTGTTCTGCTGATAAACAGGTCTTGTTGAACAGGTCACATAACCAAACACAACCTGTTTCCTTAGTTATAAAACAAGTATGTAGTTATGGTTAAAAGCATTTTAGAGCCTCAAGTTGACCTGGAGAAGGGAGCCTTAAGACAATACAGGTGGCTGGGACTTCCTTTAAACCTAATGAATTAAAACCTCTGGGAATCTAAGTTTTTAAAGCTCCACCAGTGATGTGGATGTAGTCACATTCCAGAATAACATTTGGAGGCTCACTAGACAAGAGGTTCCTGATCCTTCCAGGGAACCTCCAAGATGGGAAAGTAGTGGTGGGGGGCAGCACATTCATTAGTGGAAATCAGCCGCAGCATCTGCATCCCCTGGGAATTTGTTAGAAGTACAGACTAAGATCTTATTTCAAAATCCTACTGAATTAGAATCTCTATTTTTAACAAGACTCCAGTGGCTCATAAGTACATGAAACTTAAACAGCCCTGCACAAGCCTGAATAATTAAGAGGGAACCTGTCTACTGGGTGCCGGTCAGTCTTTGTCCTGCTCAGTCTCTGTGACTTGAGCAACCCAAGAGCTCATCCCAAGGGACACACGCAGCCTCAGGTTGGGGAACACCTTGCTGGCTGTCATTCTCTTCAAAGAATGGGATTTGGGACTTAGCAGTCCCCTTTCTGTAAGTTCCTTTTCAAGCTTGTTGTAAGTGCCTGCGAAGATAAAAGAGGGAGGCTGAAGGGAGAGCGAGTGAAGCTGTATGTGTATATAGGAACATGTGTGTGGCATTGTTGTTCTATTTATTAATCAGGCAAAATTTTCCAGCTAAATTTCCTGAGGTGAGTCTTGAGGAGAAGGAAATTTTTTCTTGTGTTTGATTGCTAGTCATTGATTAGGGTAGAGGGAAATAAAATATACTGCAACTCACTTTCTCAGGTACTTGATATTCTTAGTCACACCTGTCTTGAACACTGATTACCAAAGTGTAACCACACAGAAAACTCTTATTTCTGTTACTGGGAAAAGAGGAAAAAGAGGAATCCAATTTACAAAATTCAGTTAGAGCATGTAAAAAACAGTTTTAAAAGCCAAGGTGGGAAATTATTTTTTTTAACTCTCATACATAAGAAAACCTACACTTTTTTTCCTCAAGGAAAAAAAAAACTTCATTCTTTTATGGAATTGCCCTGAAGTAAAATTCTTAGAGCAACCCTACGACCTCTGAGTGTGTGTTGTTTATTATAGAAAGTGGATAATGTCCTTCCTCTGACCACGAATCCTCCTATTTTAAAGATGTGCAGTTTTGACTTTCTCTTCCTAATTAAAACTGAATTTTTTGTGCAGTTTTTCATAAATTTAGGTAATTTTTTACAGGCATTAAACCTGACATCATACAAAATAATGTATAACAACCTATCTAAACTCATAAAGGAGGGAAATCCATGGTTAAGAAGTAGAGTACCTTTTATCTCTACACTCATAAATAAATATAGATTTAGCAATCTTTTGCAAATGGGCTTCCAAGTTGCCTGACTCTGGGACTCGAGGACAACTAAAAGGCTTTCTCCTCATCTGCTCATGACCTCTCCCACCCCAGCCCAAGTCACACACCAAATCCCCTACACTTACACCCAAGTTTCCCCAAGATACCTGAGTCAACTGGTCATTCATAACACTAATATAAATCCCAGTTTGATGGAGCTTCCATACGACCCAGCAATACCACTTTTGGGAATTTACCCAAAGGTCACAAAAACACTAATCCGAAAGATACATGCACCCGTATGTTCATTGCGGCACTGTTTACAATAGCAAAGGTATGGAAACAACCCAGATGCCCAAAAATAGATGATTGGATCCAGAAGATGTGGTACATACACAATGGAATACTATTCAGCATGGAAAGAAGATAAACACATGCAATTTGCAGCGACATGGATGGAATTAGAGGGGATCATACTCAGTGAAATAAGCCAGAAAGAAAGAGAAAAATATCGAATGGTTTCACTTATAACAGGACTATAGGGAGGCCGGGTGGGAGAGAGACACTCAGTGGGGGGGGGGGGGGGGGGG